>CEMU01568816.1:682-14930 GCA_900068965.1 Calocybe gambosa
CTTTTTCCCCCTTTCTGCTCAAGCCGGTCACGTGTGTAGATTAGATTAGATGTATATTTATGTTGACGTGTCCCCGCTTTGGACGTGTCATAATCTATACTCCTGGCTGCAGATGCTTTAGCTGTACATATCAACGGCCCTATACACAGCTGATTTGACAAAACACAACATGAAGCGGAGCCTTCAGGCATTTTGCGGGTCATTAGCACTCCTCGGCGTTACTTGGGCTAGCCCTCCAGTCAAAGTCACCTTGAGGTCCTCATGGCCTGCACCGGCGCCTCTAATTGAAGTCCTGTAAGTAACTTAAAATTATGCTTTTGGCCGAATTGACATAGTATTCAAGAGAAACAATTGCTCTGGAAAATCCAGATGCTTTCTTCCCACTATTGGACAAATTAACTAACCCTGATGTGTTACCTATGCCTGATAAAATGTCGCCTGAGGCAGTATACCAAGCATCTTTACAGATTGCTGGTACCAACGGTTATCTCAAGGAGCATGGAGCATTAGCTAATGTGGAGATGAACCTCGCTTTACACGCTGCGACGCCGAAAATCGAGGCATTCTATACACATTATACGGACCATCACAGTATTGGCCTGAAGTCTAAATGCGGCTCGTGGGTAGATTGGTACGGAAAGGTGGTTTGTGATATTGAGGAGTTGGTGAACCTCGCTGGACTAGAGACGATTGATCCTTCGGTTAACACTTCGGCTTCTTCGTGCGTCTCTCCACGTCATTGACTTTTTGCTTAACTCCTGACTATGTTCCCAGTCCATTTCCTAGACCCCGGTTATTAACATTTGATCATATTTATCCACTACCACAACGAACTCTCCAACGGCCGCCTAGAACAGCAATATTTTACGCGTCGCCTTTTTCTGACAACTTCCGTGAACTCCACAGCTTCCTACTTTCACTTGCGGATAAGCGAAACCCCACCGTGGAATATGTCTTTCGCTATATCGTGCCAGCTACACGCGACGGAAACGTTCGCAACTACTTGTCAGGCTATGGTGTGTCATTGAACCTGAAAAAGACGGATTATCTTGTGGTAGATGACAGGAGCAGCCATAATGGTCAATTCATCTCAAATTTTTTTTCGCAATTTCACTGATGATGGAGCTGCAGCCGCTAGCAGTGGAAACTCTCACAAGGACGACGAATCCGAGTCCTTCGAGGACCCGATAATGACCCTTATACAACAGCACCCGGAGAATGCCACCGCACCCACTACCAAGACACCACTAAGTGAAGATGAACTTCTCAGTGCGCCGTTAACTACCTATCTGCCCTGGGCATACGTTATTGACTCGTCACAACCTAGACATCGGGCTTCAAGCAGTCCAATTGATTGCCGACTCGTCCGACCCCCTTGTCACACTCACCCGTCTGTCGCAGAACTTCCCGAAATATGCTACTACCTTCGCGCGGCGTGTCGTGGTCAATAGCAGTCTCGAAGCTGAACTCGAATCGAATTCTATGAGGGCACAAGGCGGTGTGCATATGTTTTGGCTCAATGGTGCAGCCATTCCTGATGAAGATGTCAATCCTTTTGGCCTTTTGCGCTCATTGAAGAAGGAGCGGACTACGATGCTCAGTCTTACCTCCCTTGGAGTCTCCCGCGCGGAAGCTTTGGAATTACTCACCCATCCGAGTGTTGCGGCTTCGCAAACGGGGGCGGGTGTATTGGATGGTTTGTTTGATGCTAGTGACCGCCCGGAAGGTGGGGATCTGATTGTTTACTGGAATGATATTGAGAAGGACACCAGGTGGGAACAATACTGAACCCCCCGCTGTCTTGTATCTGCTCTTACTCATACTGAGCTGTTAGATACGAGAAGTGGAGCTCAACGTTGTATACTGTGGGGCTTCCAGGCTGTATCCCACTCTTCTGTAATTGACCGCCGGTGTTTTTAGCTTCTTCGGCCAGTATATCATGGCATACCCAGTGTCAGGCTTAATCTATTCAACATCGTTCTCATTTTGGATCTCTCGCGGACGACAAGCTTGAGTTTCATCACGGGACCCATGGCGAATATCATCGATAGACATTTTCCCCTTCGGTTCGGTGTTGTTCCTTTAATCGAAACAGATGACGGTGAGAATCTAGCAACTTGTTGAGCTCATTTGTCGGCATTGACAATGTCATAACGTACAGGCCGTCGCATGGCTTATCTTTTCTATCATCTGGTTCGGAACTATGGCCGCAAGAAGACGCTAGCGTTTCTTCAAGAGGTGAGCTTAATAATGCACATGGTACACCAGCTAGCTCTCATTTCCTCCCAACGCCATCAGGTCTCTGAGGCCCAGGCTGCAGATCGAGAAATTATTGATTGGGGCATCCTCGAACGTCTCTTTGAGGAGTTTGGTCGGGAGGAAAATTCGACATCACACCAGGTGGCGAGTTTGGATGATATTTTGTCTGGAAAGAATGAACCGTCTCTGCCGCTGGAAAAGGCATCGGTATACTCTGAGCGTCTTGGTGCCACCGTAGCTGCGGCTCCGCTGGGCCACGTGTTTTTCAATGGGAGACACTTCGACTATGATGATGTTCGTCCTCTGTGCCTTCTCAAGACCCTCCTTTCATATGTTTTGTCGGTGTAGGAATTTCTTCGAAGCATGCAAACCGAACTAGGGCGCCAAATGCAGTTCCTTCAAGAGCAGGTAGGTTGATATGCCAATTCATCGTCTTTCAGTATCTTACAGGTTGACTAGGTCTATGAAGGAAAACTGTCTGACGCGAACAATGAAACTATGGCGACTTTCTTCTATGATCAGCCATCTACCAACCTGAGAAGAAATCGTTATATTTACCCAGCGAGCTCTGTTGGCTCATTGCGCGTCTTTAACCTGCCAGATCTCTTCTCCCGTACTGGCTTTCACCATGCTCCATCCTCGTTCATTTATCCTGGTGAGCTCACCCTCCAGCTGAATGGTGGCTGGTCAACTGATAACTTACCTAGCGGGCACCGCAAGCATCCCGCTTAGCCTGTACGTTGTTGCCGACCTTGATAGTGACGAAGGTCTGCAATTCACCAAAGAGGCATTACTGTCGATCGTACGAAGTCCCACAATTAATTTGCCATCTGACTTTGACATCTGATGACCACTGCAGACACCCGAATCGCGAACCCGAATTTCTTTCATTCATAATCCTTCAAACGACCCAACGGAAACAATAACTCGGCCTTTGGCATCCTGGCTCGTCGCCCATCTCACTAAGACTAATATCTTGTCAAAAACCCATCCAGATCAACTCCTTCGTGCGCTCGGCGTTGAGCTTACAAGTGGTGATGGAGCACAGGCCGTTATCTCTCAGGACGAGGCGATACTTACGTTGACTGACGGCGTGAAAGTTGCAAATTTCGATGCGGTTCATTATGCAGAATTTACAAAAGCCGGTCGTTTAGTGGCACGAGAGATGCAAGTGCCTCAGGGCCAACAGGCACTGCTTGTCAATGGGCGGGTGAGTATCTATCCTTTTTTTTCACATGAACAAATTCATGGCACTGCTCCAGGCTGTAGGTCCTATTGCACCTGGAGATTTCCGCGCAGTTGATTTCGCTGCTCTCGAATCATATGAAATCACCAAACGGTCCGAACCAGTTGTCAAGGCATTTGAAGATATCTCGCCTGCTTACTCTCAGAGCGATCGGTGATTATCTTCTCAATCGTTGTATCAATGCAACTCACAAGCGACACTAGGGCTACCTATGCCAACCTTATTTCCATGGCGTCGTCTGTGATCGCCGCTATCCAGCTCCCGGATCCGAGCGAGTTTAGTCTGTTCCAAACTCCTCCGCGACCGAGACAAAAGCAGTACCAGTTGTTGGAATCTCAATACACGTGAGCGATCCCTTTTGTTTCCACAAGATGTAGCTCATTGATAATAGGGCATTTGAGGCCGGTGATAATTCGACTGCGCTCTATCATGTTGCAGTCATCATGGACCCGTTGAGCGCAAAGAGTCAAAAATGGTCAAATCTACTTCAGGTGAGTCACGAGCACCTTAAGGGCCCATGGATGTTAATTACTCATTTCGGTTTTAGTGGTTAACCAATATGCCAGATACGTTTATAGAGATTCATCTCAACCCAGCTCGTCGTAGAGAGGTGAGAATGGTTCCTATGTAACATGATGTTGCTTCTCAGAATGCTTTTTTGGACATCCAGATGCCTTTGAAAAGCTTTTATCGCTACAATTTACTGCCCTCTTTATCTTTTGATGAGAATGGGTACGCATCCCCATAAAAAGTTTGAATGCAAGTAAACCCACTCATAATGCTAAATCACTAGTCAAGAAGTTCCTGCGCGAGTGGCCTTCGAAGATCTTCCAGTGGAACCAATCTATACCCTGGCCATGGATGTCTCGCCCTCTTGGTTCGTCCGCCCAAGAGAAGCGCTATATGACCTCGACAACATTCAGCTTGGCAACATCTCACCAGACGATAAGAGTGTTGACGCCGTGTTTGATCTTGACTACCTCGTCGTAGAAGGACATGCGCGAGAAGTGCACACTAATAGCCCTCCTCGGGGAGTCCAGCTTGAGCTCCTTCGTAGCAGTAGCAGAAAGGACGGGGACCACGCCTCGGTGCCTATTGATGATACACAGGTCGTTGCAAATCTCGGATACTTCCAATTCAAAGCAATACCAGGTGTGTTTGGACTCGAAATTCGGAAAGGAAGGGGTAGAGATATCTACAAGATGGAGAGTGTGGGAAACGAGGGGTGGTACAGCCCTACCGTCGAAGAGAGCGGCAACGAGATTACGCTGACTAGCTTTGAGGGATTGACTTTGTATCCGAGACTGATGAGGAAACCGGGGATGGAGAAAGCAGATGTCTTAGAAGTTCTCAAAGCAGAGAGCAATTTGGGCTCTGTGTTTGGTCAATTCACCTCCCGGTAAGCTGATCGACACCTGGTGAAATATTTGAACTGACGGTGCGATAGTGTCACATCTCTATTCAAAAACAAGGATATTGCTTCGCAGGCAGAAGATGCAAGCGAAATCAATATCTTTACAGTGGCATCAGGACTTCTTTACGAGGTAACCGCTATCAAAGCCAAGTCTGATCTAAGAGTTAATTTTGTCATACTTAGCGATTTGCGTCGATCATGATATTAAGCGTTCTCCGCAACACCAAAAGTTCCGTCAAGTTCTGGTTCATTGAAAACTTCCTTTCCCCCTCGTTCTTGGTAAATTTTTTTATTTTACTCAGCGACAGACCTTCTGACTGATTTATCTACTTCGCGTAGGAGTTCATCCCTCATTTTGCTAAGAAGTATAATTTCAAATATGAACTTATCACATACAAATGGCCATCGTGGCTGCGGGAACAAACAGAGAAGCAAAGGATCATTTGGGGGTATAAAATTCTTTTCCTGGACGTCCTCTTCCCCATGGACCTCAAAAAAGTCATTTTTGTCGACGCCGATCAAATTGTGCGTGCCGATCTGAAGGAACTTGTCGATCTGGACCTTCAAGGCGCACCTTACGGATACACTCCAATGGGAGATGATAACACAGACATGGAGGGATTTAGGTTCTGGAAGACAGGTTATTGGAAGGATTTCCTGGGTGGGAGGCCATATCATATCAGGCAAGTTCTTCTTTTCTACCTCCCGCGCTCCTATTGAGGGATTTGCAGTGCACTATATGTCATTGACCTTGTCAGGTTCCGACAGGTAAGTCCAAGTGATGCGTTAGTGGTATGAAGTGTCGTTGCTCAGCGTTGTGCTGTTGTTTGTTTTCAGTTGGCGGCTGGAGTAAGTTTTTGTAACACTAACTTGGTGTCGCCGTTGACAATCTAATGCAGGATATACTACGTGGCCAATACCAACAACTATCCGCTGATCCTCAGTCACTTGCAAACCTCGATCAAGGTACGTTGAGCGATCATAATGCGCCAGTCGTACTCATTCGGAAGAAAGATTTACCCAACAATCTCCAACGCGAAGTCCCAATTGTAAGTCCCGGGATTTGTCTTTGTAAGACAGCGGAGTCCATAATATACACCTTCTAGTTCTCTTTACATGAAGACTGGCTTTGGGTGAGTCGTGTTTAGTAGATCACTTACTATCTCTTGATAAGACCTGGTCGGTGTAAAAGTGCGAAACCTGGTGTACGTCACGCCGACCTGTGGAGTTTCAGTATTCAAGCTCACCAATCTGATATACAGGCAGCAAAGATAGACTTCATCGAGCAAAAACGATCGATCTCTGCCAAAATCCACTCACAGTACGGTTCATCCTCGAAAAGCTCGAGAAAGATGATTCTGATTGCATTTTTTAAATAGAAAGAGCCTAAACTGGCACGGGCAAGACAAATACCAGAATGGGAAGATTACGATGCCGAAATTGCAAGATTTACTCGGGAGTTAGCGGAAGCTGGTTTGGTTCATTCCAGGATGGCTACTGCTGATACAAATGTGCTCGCGAACGAGGCAGCAACGAACACAGATAATGTAGAAGATCCAGAGAAAGACAAGTATCCCGATGCTGGAGCTGAGGAGAGTATGCCGGAGCGAGATGAGCTGTAAGACATCTGATATAGACGCAACTTTTGGTAGCACAGCAATACGTTATTGGTTCCATGTTATGGGATGTCTTTAGAACTGGCTGCCTGCTGCTACACCATTTTGGTTATCAATTTGATCAGAGTTAGATTCATAGTCGGTTGGTGCACATCCTGATGCTGTAAAGAAAAAAGCATGAAAGAAAAGTGTGGCATCCCAAGAAAAATCTCGCGCTTGGCTACCCCCGTACTGTACATACATGCACTCGAAGGTGATGATATAATTAATGTATTACGACTTCAAAGCATTGGCCATCTCGGCATCATCCCCAGTGCGATCTGTCTCCTCGACACCCCACTCTTTATCGGTGGTATTGCCAAGTGGCAGGCCTTTCATGAACAAAGACGATATAAGCCCCAAGCCGCTGATACCAGTGGTAACAATCCACATCAAACCAAGGGCATCACCAAATGCTGCTTGAACCTCGCTCAACAAGGGTTCCGGTAGCCTCACAGTAAGCTCTGTTATCACCTGGTAAAAAGAAGTGGTTCCCCCAGAGAACTGTTGCGAGAATTCAGGTGGAAGTTTGCGTCTCAATGCGTTTTGAAGGATGGAGCCGCCAATCGTGACAGCCCATATCTAAGTACAAAATCAATCAAAAAGGATTAAAGAAAAGTGCCCATACATCATGACCACATACCATAGCAAATTGGCGCACGAAGGAAAAGAAAGCAAGCCCGTGCGCAGAAGCTGACAACGGCAACGGGGCAAGAACAGGGAAGTATGATGCGGAGATAATAATACCAAAACCAATCCCCGCGACCGCCTGGTATCCCATAACAACAGGGAGGGGTGTTGTGGATTTTATTGACCCGAAAAGTCCCATTGCCAGAGTCGCAATCACCCAACCAACCCAAGCTTGTGGTCGATAATGACCGGAGCGAGCTATTGAAAGACCCGCTATGATGGAGACAGGTGCAATGGTAAAGCACAAGGGGAAAACATTTACGCCGGACTGCACGGGCGAATCCCCCTTACATGCTTGTAAATATACCGGAAGATAGACTACAATAGTTCGTTAGTCTAAAACAACAATCTTCCATGTTAGGTACGTACAGATGATGGTAACCAGCGGAAGGGAAGCCAAGAATATCTGAACGTAACTTATATCCCATTATCCATAATTAAATGATGGGCTGAAAATAGCATTAAACATATACGTACCCACTTAAACTGGTGCGGTTTGAAATGGCAACCCAGGGGACCTATTGTTATGAGTGAGGAAAGCATTGAGGTTGCATGTAGTAATTATCTGGGCGTACAATTGGATGTGCAGCCCAATATATTTCATATATGAAGAAGCACACCAAGCCGAGTAATCCCAAGATGAGGGGCACCAGAACTTGAGCCGACGCCCAACTATACACAAACCCGCCCCAAGTTATTCCAACGGCAAGCGAGACAGAACTTGAAACGACCAAGAAGCTTCCCCTGATAACCCAACAGTGAGTACGATTATGCAAGCTCAATCTTACACCAACAGCATCAACCTACATCCAGTCCATCTTAGCAAGCTTTGCGCGCACATCATCACGGGGTGTTTTCAAGTGGAGAAACGTGATACATAACAACATCCCGACTCCGGATAAAGGTAAGTTTAAATCTGGAAGGTATTCATTAGTTCAAAAGCCCCAGGTCACCAGGGAAAAATGAGAGGACAGAATACCCATCTCCATGCGCCAGCGCGAGCCAAAGCCCCGCCAATAGCAGGCCCTATTCCTGCACTGATTCCCCAAGTGCTAAGCCATGCTTTAAGTACTATAATAGTTGAGTTTCATGCATCGCTTACAGTTGTAAAAGTCCGTTATAAACGCCTCTTTCCTTGAGAGAAACGATGTCTGATAGAATGATCATACTAACAGAGAACAGGCCGGCGCTCCCTGTCCCTTGTACCACTTGAGAATTCGTCCGGTTAGAATTCGTCCAGTTTGAGCGCAGCCAGCTTGTATAGATATTTACCTCGTCCTGCAATGAGCATGCTCATGTTACGCGCTAAGCCACACACAAGACTCCCGACTGCAAAAAGGGCCATGGCGGCAAGAAGGACTGGACGACGACCAAAAATCTGCAAAAGCATTCGCCAAGATGTTCCCTTGTTAACGCAAAGAGTCTCACCTGTGCCAGACCACCAGCAACAGGCATGAAGGCTGTGGACGCAATATTATACGCTGAGCCCACCCAAATGAAGGCATCTCCATTAAGAGCATGTGTGATCGTCGGTAACGCGGTAGATATGGATGTCTGCAAAGTGTTGAAGAAAGGATGGGGGATATCGAGCAAGATAAAAATTACCGCTTCCAGCAGGGCCATAAAGTATGAGAGGTTAATGACGCCTATGATAGCCCAGAATCTGAAATTCTTTGGCACAATTTGGCCAGTCGTCCCATCCGGAGAAATATCTTGCTTTGAGTTCACTGTGCCCTTGGCTTCGAGTTCATTGACCTTTTCCTTCATAACAGCCCTGTACCAAGGGATACGGAATGTAAGGGGATGGTCTGAAAGGCTCAGCTTAGGTTACCCCCTTTTAAATGAAAATGGAGGGCCAGTACCATGCGCTTGTCAGATAGCTCTAGGCATCTAATCAAAAAGGTATGTGATTTGACAAACGTAGAGAAGCATGTACGTGGTTGGCGGCTGGGATCATTGTCCGTATAAACACCTGATACATTACGAGAGTCAAAGGAGTTAATTCAAAGAAGTTCGTATGAAAAATAAAAACGAGAATCCTAGGTTGGGCTTCGGATTGATACTCAGGTCTGAGTAAGTGTCGATGAGCACAAAAAGAACTTGGAGGGTACGCTAGTGTGCTTGGATGAAATGCTTGGGTTTGACGACACTTTTGATGAGCATAAGAAGTTGTCAGATGGAATGATACTCCCAGCTTATATAATCACACTGCTGTCCGACTATGCCAAGAAGCAAGCGGCAGGCTCCTCAATGGGGATCAAGGCTGTACCATAGGCAAGTGCTCGTCCGATCTCTCAGGGAGTCAGTGGCATCTTGAGTCAGAGATCGCTGTCGCGATATTGATGGGAAAGGCGCTGATCCCTCAAACCTCCGATACAGATTTCTCTGATTATCACAAGACTTGGCGAAGAGCTTGTATCGCTTCTCTTGGCCACTACCTCTGAGAGAAAGACGGGCCCCACCATCAAGTCATGATTTCCAACTTGTGTCTTTCCCAGCAGATGATCACGTTGGTTGAATGTTACAACATCTACAACATGATTTCCCAAAATTGGTCCCCTAATCCGGGCACACGACACATTCAACTTGGGTGTTGTTAGGGCTCGATCTCGCAAGTACCCGGATGTGCGATACCCCATTCCAAACGTGATCACATTTCGTCAGATCCAGTTACTCTCTAATTCGAGAGCTTGCAGCAAAAGGCTGTACGTATTCCTGCGCCGTGGTTTGAGATCACATGGGAAATGTTTCGCATGACTTGAAACAAATCAGGTTAGAAAAGGCAATTACTGCGTGATGTTTAACCGAAAGACCTAGCTATGCCTGACGCGACAATGACTTCTTCCGGGACAATCTCCTTTCCATCCTCTCCAATAGTTCTCGAAATCGTTGTTGTGGCTAAAACTGTCGCAATAGCAATCCAGATACTATCTTGGGCGAGGTAGCGACCAAGACATATTCTGCTAGCAGGTGAGTCGATTACTCGGTAGTCTCATCAATTCTTACCTTCGTCCAAAGCCAAATTGGCCAGTAGGATATGGCTCTCCGCGTCCTTCAGGAGCGGGCAAGAACCGCGTTGGATCAAATTTGAATGGGTCTTTATAAATGGCTCCGTCAAGGGTCATACCCCTATATTAACTTAATTACGACGGTGCCAAATAACGCACGGATCACCAAAGTATACCTGGCATTCGCAAAAAGTATTGATCCTTTAGGAATAAGCATGCCGTTGTATACATCGTCCTGTGTTGATTTATGAGGGATACCTATAGTGGGTGCACATGTTTGGAGGTTGTTGCATATGCTAATGTGAGAATGCTCACCAAGTGGGCCAGTCTGGCGCCAACTTCAGGTCTCTTCAGATGATTGAAGCATAAAATGAAACGACAACAAATTTACCGCAGAGTTTCTTGGACAATGCACTCAATGTATGGAAGCGTGTCCCTATCTTGGAACTCAGGAAGTCGGTCGGCACCAATAACGCGGTCAATCTCCTCTTGAGCTCTGATCTGAATCTCAGGATAGATGACCATGGCCAATAAGAAGAACGACAGCATAGATGATGTCTAGCCAACAGTTTGTCTGAATTTATCCTAGACGGAAATGTGAGCGACGGAATGAACTTACGGTGACGGCTCCCGCCAAGTAAGCCACTCCAGCTATAGCTTGGAGCCGTTGAACGCCCGTTTCGCTCTCCTCTTCCATGCTCTGCGAACTTTCTAGCAACGACGCTAGAACGGACGGCTTGGCTGTGCCCTTGGCCTTGCTATCGAGATCAAAAAGACACCTTCAGCGAGAAGGAACGAGACAGACCACTTGGTTTTTGACTTGATCATATGGGTATTGAAACAATGTACGAAAATGGTGCGACAAATTGCGCGCTAGGGTAGCGTATGAAGTCCCAGGAAACCACGACGGAAATTTACAAACTGTCAAAGAGTGTTCATAAGATTCGCAAGGCGTGATACCAGATCAAAGGACCCACGAAACGGGAACATGTCCACCGGCGTCCCGCCAGGCGGGCCTGATTCTTCCGCTGCTCGAGCACAATCAGCAGCTATCTTGATATATATGTCTTCGTCGGACGTTATTTGATGTCCGTAGGTGATGTCGACAATAACGGCAGTAGCGAAGCTGTTGAAAAAATATTGAGTTCCCCGAGTTACATGCAATACAAGGAGCCACCAATAATACCGTAGGAACAGTTTCAACCTGTCTTCAGTTGGGGAAAAAAGCCCTTGCGCGAGAATGCGAGCCTCTCGGGTCTGAATAGGACGATATTCTCTGACCTGTTCTTTGCTGAAATACTGATGCATAATCGCACGTCGCTTGCGCCACTCCGCTCCGTATTTCATAAAGCCTATAAGTGGCCCCATTCCTATGCTTTAAACAGGAATTGTCAGCGGTGACCGTGGCGGTAGGATAGTGGACCGTACAGCTCGAAGATTGGGAAGTTGGGCCGATCGCTGTAAATCGCTCCTCGTTTGTCGAGTAACTCAGTTGCAGCTCGAACACTATTCAAAACCACTATTGATTGACCCATGATATTGAGGTGTACAACGTCACCTGCAGATGAGGTGTTCAAATTTGTATGATTCGCTGTCCAGTTGATTCGTACAAACCGTATTTGAGACCTAGTTCATAGAAATACATGTCATGACCGCTAGCAGGCATTGATCGGATATGCCCTATTAGAGGATCTTCTGGAGGTCCAGGTGGCAACGGATTATTCTGTTTGAAGCGTTTCGCACACTTTACAGCCACGAAGATGAGGAAAGAAATGAGAAGTAGCCAACGTATAAACATGGTAATGCGGCGTGAAACAGGAAATGGCTGGGGTATTTGAAGCCTAGCCTGTCGTTCCATCATAAACTGCTGGTACTACAATGAATGATGGATCAGAAAATTTCTCAAACAAATGACGCTCCTCGACTACGCGGATCAGAGTGGGACTGAATACGATGGAGTGCTGCGCAACCCTTTTCATATACTTACACCACTTGCCATGATAATATCTTGATGAGGATGCTGCTCGGAATGGGTGGCCCCCCTTTTTTTAACCTCGTGTAGCATGGGCCAGACGACGAACGGTCGTTGATTTAATCAGAGCTAGGGCGCCCGAAGAACCAGTCAATGAAACTGAAAGATGGTTGATTGTGTCATCAAGCAGTTTTTTTGTATGCATTCGAAGTGAGGCGATATGGGAAATCGACCGGCAACAACAAATCAGTCGAACATGATATACGAGCGGGGACCGAAAAGAAGAGTGTAGGTAGCGAGTAGAAATGATGAATTGAACAATCAGACACGGCCGAGTATCGAAGAGGGCGGTACAATACATGGCTGGGATGGCGGCAGTAGTCCTCACCTTCATCACCCGACAGATCAGCTAACTTGTCATAAAGCCGGGTTAACACAACTTCACAGCCCCAACTCGCTAATTCACCAACGCGTACTAGGCTGATGCTTTGCTGTTCGGAGCATAAAAATACTCCTGTCTCTAGTCCCCCAACTTGAAGGTAAACGATAGGTCAAAAGAGAGTAGGCCTAAAGTATTAGCTCCCATTGCAGTTGGACTCTTGGCGTGTCTAGGAAAACACGGTGGTGGGCGGTGGTGGGCGGGAATTGTGCACGTTTGTTGAAACGTTATTTGATCAACGAACGGCATATTGCATCAACTAATGATTAGTCGAATGGCACAAGTGGGGAAGTCATAAGAACAACTGGCTCGTTTACATAATTTGATTGTTTACCATGATAAACGTCGCTTACACCCTTTGACAGTATGTCATCTATCACTTCTGCCAGCTCTTGTTTCCACCAAGGCCATTGGCCCCTTCAAGTTCCGGGATCACTTCTTCTTCGATGACGTTCAAGAACGTACGATGCCACTTCTATACTTACATGCTATGAACGTTATCACCTAATTTTTCTTCTATAGCTGGTAAATGGACAGCATATATGGATATCGATAAACTGTCTGGGTCGAGGACAACCCCACCACCATTAATGGCATCCGAATCACCTATAACGTCAAAAGTCAAGGTCTAGTTTCCAAACTGCACGGCTGGAACCGTTCAGTCCGTCACTGTCGGCCGTTGGTGAGCAGAAAATTGAAAACTACTGAGAGGTAGTGCTTTGACAGACGAATATTTTGTCGGCGTGTTTGGTACTGTAGGAATTGCACAGCGCAGCACTGACATCTCGATGAGGCTGTGCAGAACGAGAGGACTATATCTTGTTGCGTAGCGCATCGATTTGTATGGTTTTTTGACAAAGGCGTCGCTCGTTGAACTTGTCCCCTGGGAATGGCGAGACAGCGAATCCACTCCCGATTATTTACGTCTGAATCGTTTTCACCAAGTTTGATATGCCGAGGTAGAAGAGCAAAGGTGTTGATCGTGGCCATGATGTAACACTATTTGTTTTGGATGAAGCATGTAGAGTACGGGTGCTTTTGTATGACCAACTGCTAAGATTGAATATGGATGCGAGGCTAAAGGTGCCTAACAGTCAACACAGGCACAGTATCCGGTCGTTCATAACTCTACACAAAAATAAGTAAAAAAAATCAAAAATCGAATACGCACTTTCCATGAGAGTCACCATTTAAAGTTTACTTTTCACAACCCCAAACGCACCCCCTCCTTTCCCAAACATCTTCCTCAAATCCGTCGCCAATTCGAGCGGTTTCTCATAGGCTGCGAAATGCCCCCCACTTTCATGTTCTGATTCAAAGACCAGAGAGGGGATTTTAACCCATCTGCAGCAAGGGGAGTGAAGAAGAAAAAGGAGTGAGATTTCGTTACAGTGAATTAGTCGCTGGGGGATACATACGATCGTGGTAAATGAGTCAGATCCTTGGGGAAGAAAGAATACCCCGCGGGAACAGTTGGATGGGTTGACAACTCAAACCCCTTCTCTTCGTAATATATGCGTGTGGATGCCGCAGGCCCCGCCCGGGAAAAGTAGTATATCGAAATC
>CEMU01568842.1:422-34550 GCA_900068965.1 Calocybe gambosa
AAAAAAAAAAAAAAAAAAAAAAAAAAGATGGCCTTACCACCCTTCGGCGTATATTGCAACGTGGAAAAGGACCTGCAGTCCCAAGTTGGAGAGGTGTCCAGATGATCGGCCAAAAAGAGAACCGAGGGATAGCGGTTGAGATAATCATCATGATAAAATAAGCATAGCATTTGATCACATCGCACATAATGAAAACGATCTCTACGACCGTTTCACAGGATATGAACCCATATGGGGGCGCAGATACGCTTACCAGCCCGCAAAGCGTAGTATTGAAGAAAATATAGGCTTAAGTCCTCAAAGGATAGGTGGCAAAAACTTGAGTTACGCACTTGTGAGGTAGCCATGCTGCAAAGCTGAAGACGTCAGGAGTGTTGTCTCGTTCAAACAGAATCTAGATGCAGTAGGGCATCGGCAGGAGGTGATACCAATTTTGGAATGGAATATAAACTATAGAGGCTAGGCTCGGAATCGAAGACGCTGAACAGTATCAAGCGGTTAAAAATGATATATGTATACATTACTGCTGGAGAGTCAAACTTGAGTAGGATGTGTAGATATCTAAAAAGCATAGTCAAAATCGGCTGGTATACTTGAGTGATCATCGAGAACACTGCGGAAACTAGCATTTCGAAACCATGTAAGCCAAATAAAATTGCGGGCCTTCGTCATTCACGGATCGTACCTGCGATATCTCCTGGTGTAGAAGCCGGAGGTTAAGACCCAGCGGAGGAGGGCTTCTCTATGTTTTGTGTTTCGGCCGTTTGTTCCCGTGCAACCTTGAGAAAGTGTTCTGGGGACAGGCCGCGCGCGTCGGGAAAGGCTCCAAAAACTGACTGACTTTCTTTGCGAGTAAGATTGGCACCGACGAAGACATACGGTTTCAGCTATTCAAATCCACAATCAGCGAGTTTGACGATACATGACCGAGACTTACTGCAGATGATAGGATTTCTTCTAGAGGAGGAGCGACGAAAACCCGAACCTTTTCGTCGAGGAGGCGGTACTTTGCTTTGCCGCGTATGACATGTTTACCAGGCGCGCCCGTGCGTAGGCCGCCAGGTAGGAAAGCCTGTCTTGTACCTGTGCAGGGGCTCAGCAACGATATGTATGGCAGTCAGATATTGGATATACCCTTGTAGTAGTCTTTATTGCCACGTTTTGGAGTTAGTGGCCGCCGAGATGCCTTTGAGAGACAAACAAGTGTAGGGAACATGACGGAGAGATGGCAGATTCTCAACTTTCCCACGCAAACCACTTTATCATGAAGGGGAAAGGCCAATCTGTTCCTTCTGCGAGCAGCGTATCGAACCGCGATATAATTCACCGCCTCAATTTTATCTATCAAGCCAGCGCATATCTTAGCTCTATTCCTGTCTCTCATAATGCAACCGCAGCAGGTCAAACCGCGAGGACGGAGACTCATAAGAAGAAGCGAAATAACAAAAGGAAGCCAACAAAAACCACTCTCAATACCGGGGATCTAGCACAAGCATATATTAAGATGATGAAGACTGTGGGTCAGAAATCCACCGTCAAGATGTAAGATATTCAATCATCTTCCCAAGGACTAGGCTAATCACTTCTCAATCTAGCGACCCTGGCGTAAAACGCACTCTATGCAAAAGCTGCAACACAGTCCTAATTCCGGGTGCGACCGTATCTGTACGCGTTAAAAGTGCTTATGTCTGCTCGAATTTCCATAGTATTACTTTAACATTATTACACAGAATCACCTACACACCAACATGTTACTGTATACACTTGCTTCAAGTGTGCTGCATCTCGTCGCATACCTGCCCCTCCCACGTTGGACCTTGTTAATTCCAGTCCTTCTCAAGTTGTGCCAACGATGTCCGCTACTTGTTTGGGAGCCTCCTTAGGTTCTCTTGGTGGAACTCCAATGAATGTTGATCACGAGGAAACCAGTCAAGGCAAGAGACATTCCCAGCAGAGATTGGGAAAACCTCGTGTACCACCGCTATTTGCGCGAGATGTCGGACATCTTGTATTTCGCGGGAACGACCCTGTGGTGAAGGAAGAGGGACGTGGACACGGTATTTATATAATCTAAATAAGCAGGGCAAGCATCACAACGCCAGTGTGAGCTACCGAGTTATAGTTCGTCTCATCCCCTCTGTCTTCTAATAATGTGGGTGGTGTTTGACGAGCTCAAGCAGGCATCTCCCAACTTACTGTCTCGGCGCTATCGCAATTATAACGGTGTGGTTCATTGATTCTGTTGCGAGTCGCCGACCTATTAGGATGACAGGTTGGGGTGTCTAATTTCGTCAATTTATATCAACAATGCACTACAAAGTAACAGTTAATCGTCAAAAGTCAACATTCAATCATCTAATTGCCATGCATTCTCTTTGATCAGCTTCTCCCGCTCTAGCAGATACTTGCCTGAAAAGGGTATTATGAAATGTTGACTTGAGTGGAAAGAATCATACCTTCCTTGTATTTCTGTGAGCTATCGCTGGCCTTGTGGTAGAACCACCCAATGCGATCATTACACCCAAGACAAAAAACATCTGCAACAGAGTGTACGCCCGTTCTGTGTCGCATGAATCGAAATATGAGGACACGAAGTGTAGAAATGATAGATATTTTACAGCAGCGGGCGGTCCTCACGTTTCCCTAGCTTTATATTTTCAGCGGAGTTCATGAGGCTGCAAAGCCATTGCATATTAATGTTGGGCTTGGTAACAAAAAAAAGTACATACAAGCCCCGCCCATCTCGTCCAGAGAATGCTTTGCTGATGAGTTCGTCCTGGAGGGCCTCGATAGAAACTATGGAAATCAAGCTGTTCCACACGTAGCGGTTATTGTTAGATGCTCACAATTGTAGCAGTACACTTCGCACATGAAAATACTGGCTGTTTGGCATAAGTCTGCACAACTTGAGCGTCTTCGGATGTCATAGTTTGGTATAAATGATATTGACTCAGTACTCAATACACTACTAGGATTAAGGTTAGGGTCATATAATTGAATTTTGATCCTCGGCTTCGACGTGTCCAACAAAGTGACACTCTCATAGCTCGATGCACAATGACGAACTCCCTCAAGAGGTGATCCTCACTATACAACGTGCTTTGGAGGCTCGTGAAGCAGATACGTTTGATACGTCATCATTCGAGACGCCATTCAGCCCAATACCGGTACTTAATGAATTATTTCCTGATGGTGCGTTCGTTCGGGAATCTCTACGCACTATGTGCACTCTATCCGAGCACCAGAGCACACATGCTCATATGCAACTTGAACAGAGGCCTCACTTGCGTACTTGGACGCGGTTAATACTCGGCTAATCGAGGCCCAACATGAACTTCAGAACGAGATCGATATATTACAAGACGAATTAAAGAACAGTCAGGACCCGGAGCGTATGCAGCTTATTCAAGAGATGATCTCGGTAAGCATTAATCCGCCTTGCCGTTTGCTACGGCCACTTACCGAATTCCACAATCATCGTGGCGATACAGGACCTTCTCGGGCAGATGTCACGCATCCGCGAAAAGGCGACCGAATCAGAGGCAGTAGTGCGCAACATTACGAAGGATATACAAGTACTAGACACAGCGAAAAAGAACTTGATTCTTAGCATGACGACACTCAAGCGACTACAGATGCTTGGTGCGTAAAGAGATCATCCTTTCCAGTCGCGGTAATAACATCCTGACATACTTGTTAGTAAACGCTCTGACTCAATTGGAAGAACTCGCTAAAGAAAAGAAATATAGCGAGGTTGCTGAAACGCTTATGGTTCGCTCTTCTTTACTAGTTGGTCCTAGAATGAAAGAATCAGATATGTCTCGCCAGGCAGTAAAACAAATTTCCTCGACATTCAGCACGTACACTTCTGTACAGCGAATTGGACAAGTTTGGAAACGCATACAAGAAATACAAGGTGACCTTCGCACGCAGATTGAAACCGATTTCGACGCGTTGTACGTGCACGTTACTCTCTCCCAGTTCCTCTATTTGTTATTGATTCGAAGAATCAACTATCTATACCCCTACTTTACTGGTAACACTCAGCATTCTGCAAGACACCTCAAAATCTATCAAAGCGCCACAAATTTCCGATGCCTGTGTTGTCGCAGATGTATTAGGACTGGATTTTAGGACACACCTCATCGATCGGTACGTCGCGCTCGAGGTCAAAGAATATCGCCGCATATTTCGTGCGACGGACGAGGCAGGCCAACTAGATAATATCTCCCGCCGCTTTGCGTGGTTTCGGCGCATGCTTCAGACGCATGAGGTTGAGCAAGGAAGAGTATTCCCGGCTGAATGGAGGGTAGGATGGTGTCTGCTCGCTAAGTTTGTAGATATTACGAGGTATGTGAAATCCTCACTGTTTAGCCTGTTAAAATCATCAAAGACAACTCTTAACAGAGATGATCTAACAACGTTGCTTGCGAAAGCAAAGCCGGCGCTCACAGTCAAATCTCTCCTTGAGAATCTCCAGATTGCTACGGAATTTGAAGCTTCCATGTCAAGAAAGTGGGCTACTGGGGTAAGCCGTGTGTCGTATTGGTCGATGACCCGATACTTGAATCGTTTGGGAATAGTTTCAAGCCATGCTTGATGCAGCCGCAGGTACTCATACCACTCCACCCAAACCTATTTCCGCCGCTTTTGAACCGCATATGAGCATTTTTGTCGATTCTCAAGATAAGTTAGTACCTTCGAGTTCCCCACCGTTAATTCTCCTTATATTTATTCATTGAGCAGAGCTCTTGCCGATATGCTTGCACCACATCGTAAATATAAGACAAGCAAAGCTCCCCCACGACCGTCGCTTGAGACACCAGGTACCGACGGAGCAGCGGACGACGCGCCAACGTTGGTTTTGCCGTCTTCGACGGATTTGTTTTATTTTTATGCGCAGAGTCTGGAGCAATGCGCGAAGTTGTCTACAGGCCAACCTCTGTTTGATCTTTGTGTGCTGCATAAGAAGTGGCTCAAGATATATGCCGGTCAGTGTTTCTCCCCTTTTTCGAGGGCGCGTATAGGTTTTAAACCCGCTACATGCTAACCAGAGGATGTACTTATTACAAGTCTTAAACGGTATGTACGTTATCTGCTGTTTACCTGCCTCCGAAACTGAATTTACTCAATAGCCCTCCATCGCAGTCACGACGTTCAAATGACACACGTTTCGATGTAAACGAGCTGAAAAATGCATGCATGCTGATCAATACTGCCGATTATTGCCTAACTACTGCACTCGAGGTTTGACACCTCTTTTATATCTGCAAGCGGGCGGTTTATTTTTTTTGTTTAGTTAGAAGAAAAGATACGAGAAAAAATAAATGAAGAGTATAAGGAGCGTGTCACTCTTCAGTCAGAGCGTGATATTTTCGTCAGGCATGCATCAACCTTTCCTTGGTGATCACTATTGACTGTATGCCACGTAGTGTCATATCTGCAGCTATCGTCATCCAACTGCGTGAGCTTGAGAACGCATGTGACGCAGCATTCGCAACCATGGCGCGTACGACATGGACTGCTTCGAGCCACGTCAGTGGGCATTCGCCTTATGCGGCGGATCTGGTTGCTGCAGCAGAACAAGTCATCGAAACTGTGAAGCCACTGGTGGAACAAAAGAAGTATTTGCGCAACCTGTTTGACAAGGCGTCCAGGTAAAATAGCACTTCAATAATGATGGACTTCCAGCTGATATATAGACCTGTTTACAGTTTGATCCTCAGCAAGTTTACCAACGCGATTGTCAAGAGTAGGCCGTTGAAAGAGATTGGAGCGGAGCAAGTACGTCACCTTTGTAGTCCATGGATCTGAAGCGAGATGCTAACCCCCCTGATAGCTCCTGATTGACTTGCAGCAGGTGAAGGGTTATCTTACCAAGATGCCTGGTGAGGCTCTCATGACGCAAAAGTATGGGTCATCATTATTACTCTTCGCTATGCATCTAAGATCTTGGGTATGGTATATAGCTACACCCGAGGTTTGATGAAAAGCACCTCAAGGTTGGAGGCTTTACTCAAAGTCATTGTCACACCCGTGGTGCGTGAATTCTCCGCCTTTCTGTGTTCTATCGTATTAAAATTTGCACTTTAGGATCCACCGGAAGGATTTATACTGAACTACACACTTCAAATTGGAGATGCCTCGTTCTCCAATTTTCAGAAGGTGCGGATCGAGATGCATTCGTGCACCGAGGAGGCCCTCAATGATTAGTTATTATAGATTCTTGACCTCAAGGGGACAGCCAAAGCTCAACAAAATGCGCTTCTTGATGATTTCCTCACCATCACAAGCACGAAGACAGATCTTGATAGCACTTCCTTCCTTTCCTCACTCGATATGGAACCACCTGGTCCAGGTCAACTTGGAGTGAGCCTAGTCAGTCCCGGTGGCAGCCGCGTTTCACTTCCGATGAGCGGAGAAAGCATTTTTGCCACGATGACTTCGCCGTCGACGATAGGTCCTGTAGTTGGTAATGTTTCAACTCCCGGCCCTCCAGGAGTGCCAAGTGCAGAGAGTCGTGGTGGCGAGCGCCGTGAAGTGTTCTCAGACTTTAGGCGCTTCGTGAGTTTTGGCTTGAGGAAAGATTCAGCCGCTCCTCTATAGACATAGACATTGCTGATGGAGATTCCGGAGACATGACATAAAAATTACAGACAATTGAATAATTGATGTGCCAGAGGTTGAGGGTTCGACTTTACAGACCAGCCTAGGCAAGCTTATACACTGACATCCGATCCGGCCCTCCACAACGTTCAAAGAAATTGGTTATGCAAGCCATTCCACAATCACTGTCTGGACCAGCAACAGATGTCGCTAATTGCTCAGCTGTCCCACACCCTTCGGCAAAAGCGTCAGGGAAATAGAGGAAGCAGGAGGGAGTAACTGTACTTACAGCATTCGCTGCGGAACTCGATACCGGCATACGAGAAACCGAGTTTTCCGCAAGCGTTGGCACAGACTTCCAAGGTGAAAAAACGAGTATCTAAATCTGATAACACTGCCCTCAACGGAAATACCTTGGCAGTTTGGGAATCACTGAAAAGGAAAAGGTATTCGATCTTCTGGTAATTTGGATACTGGAAAGAACCGTACTGATAGCATCCTTGATAAGTCCACTGATTTCCTCCTGCACTGATAGTTGCGGGTGCCGTAGTGGGCGAGGATCCAAATGATACAATTGTTAAACGTCCTGGGCCTCCACAAGGTTGGGACGAGTTGCCGACACAAGGCATGTTACATTCGCTATCATCAACTTGGACCGCAGTGTTTTGCAAAACCCAGTCACAGTCTGAACATTGAGGAAGAATGAAAGCTTAGATGGACTGCCTGCGTTTGTCAATGTACTTACAGCATTCGGATCCAAATTCTAGTCCGACGTACGCCAAGTTGAAGAACCCAGCACGACTGTTGCAAAAGGCGAGACAGCCTTCAATAGTCGATGCTGTTCCGCTAAGAACTGTAAGAGCGCGGGTCCCAGCATTATCACTAAACTGAAAGTAGGTGCTTATGGCGGGTGTATAGGGTTTAAACATACGTGAAGCATCCAAGATATTTGTAGGGTCCCCAAAGAGTGATGTCGCTAGGGATAGAAAGACCTGGAGGGAAATCACGAGCCACCATGTTATGAGGTGTTGCGACAGTGGTAGCTGTGGGCTACAGAGAAGGTTCGTGAGGGGGGTTAGGCTGTGGCAAGAAAACAAAATTACCCTTGTAAGGCATAGTAAACCCAAGGATAGGGTAGCTAGAAGTAACATTGTGGATGCTGGACCGTCAGAGTGCTAAGCGTTCTTATCCTCGAAACCTCCCGCTTTACAACCGAACATTGCATGGGCAGAAGGGCGCGGAAAGGAATTTCCAGCGGTGAACAGGGACCAAGCCATTATGATCGGTATAGTGGCTAAAAATACATACTGTCATGTCACAATCTATTTTTGTTTATGCCTCTTTTTGATTTTAATTCGGAAAAAGCAAAGGTTGTTTGAAGCCAAGTTCAGGAGACAGTCAGACGCACACAGTCAGTGTTACTAAGTTTCCTAGGTAGGTCGCCTCTAATTAAGTCTGTACACTGACATACGATCAGGCCCGCCACACCGATCGAACAAGTTGGTTATACACGCCATTCCACAATCGCTGTCTGGACCAGTCACAGACGTCGCCAATTGCTCACCAGTCCCACACCCTTTGAGAGAATTTTTTTAGGGGTGTATAAGGAAAGGTGGAGCAAAAGTGTACTTACAGCATTCGTTGCGGAATTCAATACCAGCATACGAGAAACCGAGCTTTTCGCAGGCGTTGGCGCAGACCTCCAAGGTAAAAAAACGAGTGTCCAGATCTGATAACACTGCCCTCAATGGAAATACCTTGGCAGTTTGGGAATCACTAGAGATATATCAGTTGCTATTTATCACCGTGTTAAAGGGCAAAACAACATACTGATAGCAACCTTGATAGGTCCATTCATTTCTCCCTGTAAGGATGGTTGCGGGCGCCGTGGTGGGTGACGATCCAAAGGAGAGAACCGTTAAGCGAGTCGGGCCTCCGCAAGGCTGAGATGAATTCCCAGCGCAAGGTATGTTGCATTCGCTGTCACCCACTTGAACTGCACTGTTCTGCAAAACCCAGTCACAGTCTAGGTATAGTGAATAGAATCAATGAGAACCCTATAAACATATGCAGCGAGTCATGACTTACAACATTCAGATCCGAACTCAAGGCCGACGTACGTAAATTTGAGAGAACCAGCATGAATATTGCAAAATGCGAGGCATTCTTCAATGGTCGACGCCGTTCCGCTGAGGACTGTAAGAGCACGGGTTCCACCATTGTCCCTGTGAGCATAACACAAGTTCAAGGTATGTGCTTATGGTTGGGATTAAACGCACGTAAAACATCCAAGATATTTGTAAGGTGCCCAAAGAGTGATGTCGTCGGGAATGGAGAGGCCTGAGGGGAAATCGCGAGTCGTCAATTCATGGGATGTCGCAATACTGGCAGCCGCGGACTAGATGGAAGCTTTTTGTAGGTACAGTAGTATGCAAGAAAATTGTGAAAATACCTTCAAGAGATACAATGTCGTCAAAAACAGAACAGAAGTAGACGGTAGCATTGTAGGTCAAGGTATAACTGTGCATTGGCCACCGTGTTTTTATCTTGAACAGGCCAGGTACGCTCGCCAACTTTCAGCCGCAAGCAGGTACTAATCCATTGTGATCGGTATGTTATCCTCGCTTCCTCTGACCCGGCAAAGCGAGTGAGAATCCTAATACTGTCATTCAGCAATAAGGAAGATGTCGAAATGACACGTGACTGACAGAGAAACCGTTCACCGGCAGGCCCTCACTTCATTGCTGGTCTTCGATTGGATGTGATGAAACCCAGGGTAGATGAAGGAGACTCTTGCGACCGTAATACCCTTTTATACACCAACATGCGATCCGGTCCACCACAACGCTGGAAATAACTACCAGGCACGCCATTCCACAATCACTATCTTGACCTGTTGAAGACGTTGTTAATTGTTCTGCGGTTCCACGCCCTTTGAACCACGGTAGGAGAATACAGTAAAAACTACTTGCAACACTCATTGCGGAACTCAACGCCGGCATACGCGAAGCCAGCCTTCCCGCAAGCGTTGGCGCAGACATTCAGAGTGAAGAAACGGGTATTAAGATCGCCCTATAAGGGAATATCTTGTCTGTTTGGGAGTCACCGAAAAAAAAAAAAGTTTGATATCTGGTACAGAAACGAATTGAGAAACACACTGATAGCAACCTTGATATGCCCATTGATGACCACCTGCACTGATTGTCACAGGTGCAGTAGTAGGTGACCCCCCATAGGACACAATGGTCAAGAGGTTAGGGTCTCCACAAGTTTGGGATGAATTTCCGCTGCAAGGGATATTGCATTGGCTATCGGTGTTTTGCAAAATCTAGAGCCACCAAGCTAGCAGTAATTGGAACTGAGTTTCACGGCACTCAGACCCGTATTCTAGGCCAACGTAACACAAAATTGAGACATACGCTCAACAACTGACTCTGAAGCTATACGTACATGTATCTTTAGTCTACGAAAGTCCAGTCAAGCCACGTTAAGTTGGCTCAGCATCGCGACTTTGCACGACTTTACTCGGAGCTTACCACGAATGCTGCACATAAGGAAGTTAAAACAAGAGAGAGGAATAGCATGGTTGAACTTCACCTTGATTTCCGATAAAATCGAGGTTTGGGTGACAGATAGGCAGATTTGACGGCGCTCTCTCAGATGAAAAGGTAACAAACCTTAACCGCAAGGCCTGTCAACTCAACCTCTGAATCGTTTGCCTTCGAATACTGGAGCTTATTAGGAGACGCAGCTCACGATCTGGAAGTAACTTGCCCTCTAACGATTAAAAAAAAGGGTTGAGCCAAGCGGCAAGTACGGGTAGGTTGAGATCTATTTTTATCTCGTTCCTGATCAGTTGCATCCCGTCCCGACAGTCTTAGCGTAAATTAACTTCAGCTGGGCTAACAACTGCTAACAATTGAAAACATGACGTAGTCCGACTATAGAATAATATTCTTGTTCGTTCCTCCTCCGACAACGCTTACAATTAACCCGGCAAATTATACGTTACTTCCCAGTGTATATTTCTATCGCGGGGAGGGGAAAACACTTTTGGGGTTTTAAAAGAGTGAGGGAATGTGTCAGCTTTTCAGAAAGCTAAAGCTTACAATTATGGCCTGGTAGTACAAATAAATTACGCAAGCGCAAGAGGTATGCAATGTCGTACACTATCCGAAAGTTCTGATGGGCGTAAAATAGATTTAATGAAAACATCAGATCGGTTAGCACCATAGAAGTAAGAGTTCGAAATAGTCATAAGTACAATCACTGGGGAATAAGGAGCATCTTCGTTAAATCAAGGTTGAATTCGATTTGTGAATATCTGGGAGCGGCGGGTGCGGTGGGAGATGAGCCCTATCGGAGGTGATATGAGGTTCCACAGATAAGCTGACACGACTCAATTCGTTTTCAGTGACAGACATAGGAACACTTTCGGTTGGGGAAATGAATGCCGAAAGGCGGATCCCAGGCCGTCGGTCAATCTGCCGAGGGTCAATACGCGAAAGCATAGACCGAGATGCGGAAGAGCTTATGTGTCCTTCTGGGTGGTGAGGGGAGGGTGGCAGAGCTACAGGATACGGAAAATACGAATGTCCTCCGGTGGTGGTTGGAGAAATGACAGACATCGAGGTACCAGAGGAACCACTGTGTGTGTGCTGAGTCACTTGGGAGCCATGTGATTTGTGTCGCTGCTCAGTTTGCGCAGATGGCCCAGGTTGTGAGTTATTTGAAGCGTCGGACGAGGTACTGCTAGTAAAGTCGATAAATGATGATGGATGTCCCAAGCGGAAGATGGAGAGAAAGTGATGAGATACCGGTTTCTTCTTAGGATTCCGTTCTTGTGGCTGCGATTTATTTTCGATCGCCTTTCCGACGTGTTGATGTGCTTGCATTTGAAATGCGTACTCATTCGGGTTAGGGGGTACGCTGCTAGGGATCTCTCTGATTGTATCGTGCCGGGGGGGTGACAAAGGGACCTCATTGGGCTCGGTCGGTGGAGAGACGATGTGCAAGAAAGACGAGTCCGAATCTTCTTGAGGAGATACATGTATCTTTTGTACGGAGGAAGGAAGCTCATTGCTGTCAAGCTTGTCAGTTGTGATAGCGACAGGACCAACCAGTCCAGATATTGTCTCTTTCTCCAACGCAAGTGGTATGACAGGAACGGGGGGAGGGTGTTCGGTGAACTCACTCGTGCGCGGACTCAGTTCACGAATGGCAAGGCGAGCGGCTGCAGATCCAAGAGAGCTCCCTGTATCATCCGAGCTGTACTGAGCACTCCCTCGATCTCTCGGAGGAATTGTAGATAGACAGCCAGGATCGGAGATAAGCGAGGTTAAATGTTCGGGTTGGGGAGGAACAGAGACCTTCTGAGAAGAACCAGGAAGAGGATCTGCATGCGGTAGACTAACGGATTTTCGGCTGTGACCAGGTAAGGGAGGCGTTGAATTAGATATAAAGCGCATAGCAGAAAGAGAGGTGGTGATAGAATGGGAATCCGAATGGCCATGAGAAAGAGCGTAAGACGGGGGAGCCACAGGAGCAGATGGAGTGTGCATATAAGAGAGTGATGACAGTTCAGAAGTAATAGAATGATTATCCGCAAATGGGTGAGTATGAAGAGCGTCTTTTTCTTTTTCCTTTAAGCTTGCCAAACTGGACTCTGGCCTGTTCGGGAGTTCGATGGCAACGCTGGGTGACGAAGAGCTCTTTGACTTTGCTTTCGTCTTACCCTTTCGACGCATTGATGAAAGTCGTGAGGAAAATGTTAAGATTGACGACATTGGGCTAAAACTTTGTTCTTCTCTGTTCGATCGTCTGCCAGTAGCGGCCCTTTTCCCTGTCGAATCAGAATGTCTAAAAGTTATTCCTAACCCAAGATTCTCGAAATTGGCCTCGACATCCCTTTTCCAACGTGCAAATCCAGATAAACCACTCAACCGCTGTGCGTGATGACCAGGTGTAGCTTGTTCACTCTCCATATCCAATTCAGGAGGGAAGACAACAGAGGGGGCAGGAAGGAATGACGTTCGTGCTTGTACCTTTCTCATCATGCGACGACGCCTTCGTGCTCTTTTCTCACGAATTCTACGAGGCCGGATGATACACATGAAGAACAAGGAGCCACATATGATGAAAAATCCAAGCAGGCCTGCTAATACCAAAGCCGCAATAGTTCCTTTGGAACGGGAAGCGCCTAACGATGAAGCACTGCAAAAGACTGATTGTATAAAATATTCATCCAGGCAAGTAGAATAACTCACGGTGCAGGGTCAGGTGCATATACTGTGAAGCCACTGACTGCAAGAGAGAGCTCACGGCCATCCTCGTTCACTACCTGGATGTTGTGCTGTTGTGTCGCATCAAGACCAGTAGCGAAGAAGAGCGTCACTCCCCGAACACTAGCTGAAGACTGGGCTGATAAACTAGTCGTGGCACCATCGAGGGTTACTGAATAATTTCCAGCATTGGGAGACATGTTACCGATAAGCGAAAAAGCGACTCCTTCAGTTGTCAAAGTCAGTCAACAATTGATGGATAGAGTTGACCCCGGTAACAAACCAGTAAAGTTGGCTTGAACAGTATCACCAATGTTGGTAGACGTATTAAACGATGTGCCGGAATCAGCGTAGGGTTTCCAGCCTTTTGAAAAAGCGATATGACGGTGATCTATGGCTTGTAGACGATAGTCCGAGCTGTGCGGACGGATTAGGGGAGAAGCAGGTAGTATAAAGGATAAAAGCCACCTTGGAGTAATGATAGTTAGTGATGCCCCATTAAAACGAATGCGAGAAGCTTGTGGAAAATCTTGTGGTATCATTGCACTTAGTGTTAAGGTATGCTTCGCATTTTGAAGAGAATTATAAGAGGCGAGTAGGCTACGACTTGGATCTGAGTTGGGTTGTCGGATTTGGCCATCAAGGGTTACTTGGTAGTCTGCATTCCCTTGCCTATCGCCTAGTAGATCGATTCCTGTTCCTTTTATAAGGATTAATTGTTGAGTACTTCGGAGGAGGTAGGCTTGGGTCTACCTTTCCAACTTATGGTGAGGGTGGCTCGATCATGGGACGTGATATGAAAGCTTGAACCATTGCCAATTCCTCCAGTCGCGCCTATGTAGCCAATTCCATCGTAGTATGGGTTCCAACCCGCGATGGCGTCTACAACAGATAGGGTATCGGGAAACGGGGTATAGATGATGGCGGGAGAGGTGTCGTCTACATAAAAAGGCTGCGTTTGGGCCATGTATTCATGAGCTTGTGCCAACAGAAAATGAGAAGCACGAGGCTTCTGGCTGAGATGGGGGGAGGGAAATAGAAAGAGGAGGGGCTATGCCCTTGTTCCATCTGGTCGAGCAGAAGAAGAATGATGGATGGCACTGACAGTACCGAATCAATGTTACGTAATACAGATAATCAGGTGACCACTAGATATATACCATCCTGGGTCAGTTCCTCCTACACTGAATACTCTCGTTATAGACTAGCTGGTTCATCTTTAGCAGCCTTGTCTCCCTGCTGGTTACTATAGTTCCTGATTTGCCCTCAATAACGGCGAACGACATCACTTCTTGTTTGAAGTTCACCCATCAGATCCCCCTCTCTGCCAGTGCCAACTTCCAGGGACGCTCAATTTCACTGGTGTATTGGTACGTCTCACTTCATGATGAATCTCCTTTGATTATTATATAATGCTAGATGTCTGCTCTCGCTGACCTCCGACCTCTCATCGGCTCGCCCAATTTCGTGCCCGCTCTCCTCACATATATACACAAGTCGTCTTCGGGCAACCTACCGCTAGACCCAGTCATACTCCAGTCTGTATTACTCTGTATGATAGCAGGTCAAAAGCATTTGATTTTACATACCCCCGACGAAGACGTGGGTTTGGTCGTCAAACTAGTAGTCTGGGTGAGCGCTTTTTCCCACCATCCACTCGGCAGACCAATCTTTGCCCGTTGATATTTTTGTATATGGTTCCGAACCGAGTATATATGTTAAAGGAGTTACCATCTGATTTAGACCTATGTTCTCCGCGTCAGACGGCTTTGATGGTGGCATGACCCAATCCTCATTCTCATAAACGCTGTTAGGCGCTCTCAAAGGACTAACATATATGTTTAGACTCTATCATCGGTATTTGACCTGCGGATACACAAAGTCAAGGTAAAAGCTAGGCCTCTTTTTTCGATACGAGATAAAGACATCACCCTACCAAGGGACCCGAATCACTTCATCCGTTCATTATTCCTTCCCTCCAGTCGCAATGATCCATTTGGCCAATCCAGGCCCCCCTCACGCGCAAAAGCGCGCCCAGGGAAACGTCGTACGGGACCACGATCCGTATCATTTCCAAATGACTTGTCAGTTTTGGCAAATTCAGACGTAGCCGAGAATGCCGACGAGTCTGTGGATTCAAAACCCAAACAATCTCGGGACGCTGACGACGTCTCCAAGCCGCCACCGCTGCCCTCACCACTAGTAATCAAGGCCCCCCAGCCAAGACCTTTTTTTCACGCCCACACAGAACCTGTGCCGCTTGGACGAGATGCTTTTGATCCAGAATTCCCTCGGGCCCTCGTCTTATCAGGGTTGGAAAATGCCAGCCATGCCGAGCAAATTGCCCTTGCGCGTGTTTTGACAGAACGACAAGTCATTCTGGAAGCTGCTACAATTGAACAGGATATCAGCTCAACTGATCGTAGACGGCGACAGACATCCACATACACACAAGACAGTGATGCGAAATCAAGTTACAACGTCCAGTCAGAGAACTTGAGCTTTGAAGGGACTTGGAATATCCCTGAAGATTTTATAATGATTTACGTCTCTCGATGGGACCCAAGGGAACAACCGAAAATCAGTAAGAGTTTGGTGTGTCACTCCTTATCACCAAATAATGGGCCGATAATTAACATGATATATTAGCTGGACCATTTTGCAATAAGCTCAACGGTTTTTGTTCAACAACACATCCGAAAGGCACTATCCACCTTTCCGTTCACTTCTAATAATCGCCACCACACTCATTCTCATTCCAACCCAACTACACCAGCACCGTTGCAGTCGCCACCACCACCACAATTACGAACGCCTGCTGTTGTGAGTCGCCCAGCTAATCATCACCATCACAGTTCTTTTCGCAGCTCCCATTCCTTGCCTTCCCTCATTGTTCCGAAACAATTAATCCCTCGCGAATTTATAGTACATCTCCAGTCAGCTGCTGAAAGCGCCCACTTCTCGCCAAACTTGTCTCTTTACCTTTCCGATCTCTTTTCAGCGATACGTCACTATCCCAAACTGGACGGGACCTTTCTTACAGCGAGGTCCATGAATGACGCCTATGCTTTGGCGCGTGCTGGTAGAGTTCTCGGGACAGACCCGACAGGAGGGGAATTGCTACGCGGGTTTCCAGGAAGCGATTGTAGCATTAATCAAGAGGAAGGAGGCACTGCAGATGATGGTGGGGGCTTCCACAATTATGAAGACATTGCGAGCGGAAGTGGGAGCGTCACTATCAACATCATACCAGAAGGCAGAAAGCCAAAGTCGCATTCGTTTATAGGGCATGTTGACGACCACCAACAGCAAGCATATGAAAAAACTATCGACAGCGGGTCGGAGGACATCAGGCCCGAGAACTTGTATGTAACCGAAGCTGACATTGCGCGTATTGTTCCTAGGGTTGTCACTCATAGACTACGTGTTCGTGATGGCCCTGAGGATGAGGTTCTGGCTGGAGCCATGTTTGGGGCGACATTCCAGCCATTCGATACTCATGGTGATGATGGTCCAGCTAGCGTTGATAGTGCTGGCCAACATTTGGATACACGACACACCATTAAGGACATTTTGGTGCAGATTTTAGCTGAGGTTTAGACCTGTAGGTTGCTGTGATCTCGTTTGTATCTTACCCCAGCTTTCGGTTGTTTACTTGTAATTAATTCTAATACCCCCGGCTACGACAAGCACATCTCCATTTTGCCATTTTGTCATGCCGAATTTTCCGAATTCGTCGCCATTTATCTTTTAATCCCGACATTAAACGCCCCTCCCTTCATTTCAACCTATTACAATAATTCTAACAAATCTATCCGCTGAAAATGTCACAGGTGCGGGCATCTCCAGGTGGTGACTCGAGCAAGCCAATTGCCAAAAAGAGACGAACACCGGGAGCTTGTGATAACTGTAAGAAGAAAAAGAGTACGTCGTATAGGTTGATTCTACTTTCTCACTCACATATTCGGCACAAATCTAGTTCGATGTGAGCCATTGGAGAATCGTTCTTGGTACAGATCTGATGACTCGTTTAGGCGATAGTGCTGACATGCTCGGAAATCGATGTACGAACTGTATTCAATCTTCGGTAGAGTGCACACATAAGGAAGTTTCCAAGGCAAGATCAAATTTTATAGCGCTTTCAATCTAGCTAACTCTCTCCAGACACTGGGGCCAGCGAAAGGGTGACTTTAGTTGTTTGCTGCGTACCAAATGTTTTTATTCAGTGTGATCACTCACAGGTATGTGGAACGTCTCGAGACTCGCCTGGAGAAGATGGAACAACTTCTGAACAAGGTACTGGCGCTGATACCAACATCATAAATGACAAAGTACGGCTAATCTAAGTTTGATACCCGAAGTTGCTTCCTCAAGCCGATCTCATAAGAGAGCTCGAAGAGCCAGACTCGCTCCTGCTAACGCGGAACGATGATGACATACGTGAAGAGGAACTTATAGGAAAGCTGAAGGGTCTGCATGTCAACCCTCCTCGCGGCCGTTTCTTTGGGAAATCAAGGTAGGATTCTTTTTAACTTGTGATTTGTTTCTCACTGTTACCAGTGGATATCAGCTTGTTCAAACAGCATTGGATATCAGGAGGGACTACGTTGGCAAGGAAAGGAATATAAATAAAATGCCCGCTCTTGGTATTGGTGCACATCGTTCTGAGGTTTGGCTCACACCCCCTGTGAGTAATCTTTCAATCCTGCAGATACGAGTCCAATCAACCTTTTATTCTCAGTGGCACCCCTCTCACTTTGAGAGACCGAAGCCACCCAACTATGTTTTTCCGGATAGTGATCTGCAGCTCTCCCTCATAAACGCATATTTCAGGCATATAAATCCATTCTTCCCCCTTCTCCACCGGTCATCGTTTAACAAATCTCTCGCGGAAAACTTGCATGAACGGGATCAAGCATTTGGAGGGACTGTCCTGCTCGTATGTGCTCTTGGTTCAAGGTACTCAGATGACCCGCGTGTGCTATATCACAATACCACTTCTTTCCATTCTGCTGGCTGGAGATGGTTTGAACAATTTTCAATCATGCGGACCAACTTCAACGACGAGCCCTCTCTGGGAGAGCTCCAGAATCACGTAGTACGGCTATCCATGTTTTCTCACCTATCTTTTTGTTAGCTTGATGCGACGAAAATTGACAGCTTTCTGTAATGTTCCTACAGTCCAGCGAGACACCCCAAGGATGCTGGACGCAGCTCGGGATGGCGTTACGCATGGCGCAGGAGGTTGGCGCACATCGACGCCGGGTTCTTGAAGCCCCTACGGCAGAAGACGAGCAATGGAAGCGCGTTTTCTGGTAAATTACTTCCGCTAGACAAGTTTTAAATCAAATCTTAAGTACGTGCGGTTTTACAGGGTACTCATGGTTCTCGACCGCTTCGTGAGCTCGTTTTCGGGTCGTCAATGTGTGATGCAAGAAGAAGAGTGAGCGAGTCCTTGATGTGTATGCCTTCCATCAGCCGGTTTACTTTTGATTTTAGTTATGACGTCGACCTCCCCATAGAATGTGACGACGAATACTGGGAGAATACAGATCCATTGCTTGCTTTTCGCCAACCTGCGGACAAACCATCCACAATCACCTACTTTAACTGTTACCTGAAATTGACGGATATACTTGCATCTGCCATGCGGGCAATCGTAAGCTTGCATGTTATCCTTTCATACAAGTTTGCCGAATATTCTACCAGTATTCTGTTAAGAAGCTTACTTCATCTTCTGAGAGGAGTATGCGGTATGTCGATCAAAAAATTGTCATGGGATTGGACTCCGCCATGAACAACTGGATGGATTCTGTCCCAGATCACTGTAAGTCAATGTCAATAACGTCTTTGAGAAGAAATCTACATTTCCTGTAGTGCGATGGGACTCGAGCCCAAAAGACGAACTATTTCTCCAACAATCTGCAACACTCTACGCTTCATATTATCATTTACAGATATTCATCCATCGACCCTTTATCCCTTCTTTCAGAAATCCATCCCCGACCTCATTCCCATCGTTAGCCATCTGCACAAATGCAGCGAGGTCGTGCTGCCATGTTCTTGAAGTTCAAAGCAGAGGCAGGACATCCTTGCCCCTTCCAAATTTGCAGGTATGAGTTATTACTTGGAGCTTTCGACTCGAACTCACTATTGTAGATAACCATTTTTACTGCCGCAGTTGTCCTGCTTCTCAACATCTGGAACGGGAAAAGATCTGGTGTCGCGCCACACCCACGAAGAGATCTCGACGACGTCCAAAAGTGCTTCAATATTCTCATGGCATGTGAGCGAAGGTGAGTTCACTCATTTGTGTCAGCCAAACACAACATTTACTAACTTTATCAGATGGTCCGCTTCTGGGAGATTCCTGTAAGTAGGTTTGTCCTATGCTATAATGTAAACCTTCCCAATGATAGATTGGCCCTAGGGACATCCTCATGGATCTAGTTTCAGCCGGGGATTTACCATTCTCACGTTCCACAGTCAATACTGATTTGACGACTGGCGTCAAACGACCAAGGGATCTAGATGCACGATCGGATGTTGAAATACTGTCAAGGCAGAATAGCGATCCAAGGGAATATCCTCAAGTTGCAGCAACACAGCAACCTATCTCAATTGATGTAAACCTTTCAGAGGGTGCTCAGTCCTCGCCATATTCTCAGACAGTTAACTTTGAACTGCCCATGTATGGGACGGACCTTGGAAAACTTCCTGTCTATGGGCAGTTCAATTTTTCGGGGTCACACAAGCGACCCAGACGTGACCCAGACGATGCCAACAAACACCCAACGTTTTCCTTTACTTCGACCGAAAACAGTGTTTCAAGGCTCGCGCCTACCCACGACTCTACGAGGCCAGTCGATAACCCGCGCTTCATACCGGAGAACCACTTTACTAGTATGGGCTGGGAACAATTTACTTCCCCTGCAGATCTCACAACCTCTCATGCTACGACTGCATCACTTGGTCCTAAACAGCCAGACATTTTCAGTGCTGATGGGGTACCTACAATGGATCATATCTTGTCAATGTGGTCATCTACACCAACAGGGTTCGAGTATGTCTCTACGTTGCCAGCCCGGTTTTTGAACTGATCACTGTCAAGGTTAAATGACTGGGGAAACTACATCACAGGCGTTGATCAGTTCATGCACCCACCAGGTGCATTTGGGACCGTACAAAACAGATGAACGTATACGCGGGCAATCATCGATTTCCTTGCTTACAGCCCGAACCACACTATTCTGCATTTTTTTTTTTACGTTAATAGATCCTTCGTATGTGTTCAGACTCGTTTGTCAGCTTTTAGTTTGAGCTATATGGAAAAAGCGAAACGGTTCACTCATATCCGCCGTACAAGGAATCATGTATCCGGCCTCCTCTTGGTATATACAAAGCCGACTGTAGGCCTTCTATAGACACTAGTAAAGTTGTAGCTGTTCCCTCACATGCTGTCCTGCGAACCAAACGGTTGGGAGCAGCAAATGCAGCCACTATCGAAACCTTGACATCGTTCAATCGGTTGCTTCGAGAGATATTTCTTGCGACCACCGGATAGTGTGCGTATGACGTAAGCGGTACTGTTGACTAGGATCTGACTGCCCAAGACTTTCTATGACTGTTTGATTGATCGCTGCCCATGATGCATGATCCTGCACGCACAGATATTCTCTATATGAATCCACTTGCTCGGGCGCGTTCCAGCGTTTTAGACGTTCGTAGTATCTGCCCAAGTCCTAAATTTGCACCACATGTCGCGTCCTGAACGTGATGAAGAGCTACTTAGCGTTCAGTCTATATACTGCGATGAGTTTAACACATTCGAGACCATCGACTCGACTCATTTTCGCTTTCGCTCTCTCCCGGTCGTCCTTTCTATCATGCTGCCTTTCTCCTACCCTGACCCGTCTCATCTGCCCGAATTATCAATTAACTCGGAGGGCCTTGGGGTCAGTCGGATGCAAATGTCCCAACTCCGAATGAGGCTGGAGGAAATCGTGCAGAGTAAGCCGGACGAGTTGCTGCTGTTTGAATTGACGGAGGAGACGAGGGAATTCACGGAAGGCTTGAGGGGTGATATTAAGATCTCTTTGGAAGAGGAAGACGAGGGTTATTATGATGACATTTGGGAACCAGACGATTTTAGTCAACGTAATTGTGTTGCGCCACTTTTTTCTGGTCTGCTATTTCTTATAATTGGTCTCACTTATCCCCCATAGGTGAGACGGACCTAGCGATAGCACAATCTCACATGGGCTCATCGACACTAGCATCCATAGTGGATAGACTTCCTAATGACGTGAAGCTACTTCATGCGGAGAACGTATTACGAAAGGATCTCCGAGCGAAGTACATGGCCAGGCGGAGAAAGATTCAACAGGACGTCACATCTGGCATTAATGACCGGCGCACAAGGGACGTTGCATGGGATAAGTACGGAGAGCAGGAGGTTGTATTTCATGGGACCTTAAGACGCCATGTTGGGTCGATTGTTAAATCAGGGTTTGTAGTGCCCGGGCAAAAGACAACTGCCGGAGAAACAGTTGAGGTGCGGTGTGGGTCGACTTGGGGTCAGGTGAAGTCATGTCATTTACCTATTCAGAACACAATTGATAGGAACTTTACACGTCAAGGGAATCTATACGTCGCCTGAACCGGAATATAGTCTCTGGTTTGTCTCATCCCCGTTTCTCGCTGCAGTCTGCTCATTGTGTCACCTTATCAGCTATACAGATCGTACAGAAGGCGGAGTCAAAGGCGGACGTCGACTGCTTCCTGGACAAAAACTTGTGTGTGAAGCTCGCATTTGTTTGTCTTGAACGGCTAATTAAATGAAGCATTCTAGATTGTGTGCGCCATATTAATGGGTCGACGTGTAGAGTTCGACTCTTACAGAAGCACACGACGCTTAAATCCATACGTAAAAGGTGGATATCACAGCCATGTTTCTCCCAATAAACTCGAATACGTCGTCTTCAATTCGGCTCAGATCCTCCCCTTGTTCGTCCTCCACCTCGGAAGTGGCAGCAAAAAGGAAACAGATCCACAAAGCCACTCTCTGGTTTTCCAACTTGGTGCCGCGCCTGGTTTCGTCGCGGCCAGGGGCGACGCTGAAGTCAAACGTAGTCTGACGGAGTACGCACGGAAACATCTACCAAATGGGTTTGGCGCCGCAAGTGGGCATCGGTTTGTGGTCGAGGCGATTGCACCTGTGGATGATGATGAGGAACTGTGGGGAGATTACCAGCATGACGATACGGGTAATTGCGATGACGAATTTCAAGAAGAGAGATGGACGTGGTGATTGAATTCTTTGGTAACGGTTTACCCAGCCAAAGCTCTCAGGGCGAAGCTCTTTTTAAGGTCCATTGCAAGCAAATCGGGAGGGTATTTTATACGCTTCGATTGCAATCGTTGGATGTGTGTTTGCAAATCAAGCGCGACAGGCGGATTGTCGGTGAGCTAGTCGTTGGTGTACATCCAAATGACTGGCTTGCATATTACACCTCATTTGCAGAATCTTTATTCTACAAGAAACGAGCCAATGGGCGGTCGTTCTCAAAAGCTTTGTCGCCTCCCTTTTTACGCAATTTATCGTAGGAACATTGTCCTATCACATACATACGTACATATGTACCAATATAGTTTTATTTGCTATTTAATGACATCAACATGCTAGTCTTTTCTTGATGACCCGAATCACCAGTCTCGGCAGGAAAAGGACATACATCGAAGCTGGTTTCACTGAGGGCTCTAAAGATCTCGGACAACGAACTAATGATGATGAACAACATGACAAAAATACAGCAAACGGATCCGCTGCTCTGCCGCTGCCACCAAAAAAGAAGCGGAAACGCACAAAACCATCGATGAGAGATGGTAACACTGGGGTCAAGGCGGTTCAGGCCGCAGTAGAACGTGAAAAGAGAGAGGCGGAGGCACGTATGTTGGCAGAACGTGGGGACGGACAGATCCCTTTGAGCAAATCGGCGAAGAAGAAGAAGAGAGAGAGAATGAGGGGCGAAAGTACGTCCCCATTACCTCTAAAAATGTCGTCGGCTTAACCGTCGACGAAAACATGTTCCATAGTGCTTTCCTCAGAACGGAGGCGTCAGAAACGCATTAATGAAAAGACTGCTGGCACTATATGCTTCGCATGTCGCGAGAAGGGTCACTCTGCAAAAGATTGCCCCTCTGTCAAAGGCTCAAATGACGAGGAGAGTAAATCGGCTGTAGGGATGTGCTACAGGTTTGGAAATGCCGATCATACATCTTAGCTGCCGTTCAATGTTGAGTCATTAGGTGTGGCTCAAAAAATCATACTCTGTCGCGATGCAGAAAACCCGTGGATCCGCTTGAACCGCTTCCTTTTGCCTCATGTTTCGTCTGCAATAGAAGAGGACATCTAGCGTCTTCATGCCCGCAGAACAAATCGAAGGGTGTATATCCTAATGGAGGTTCCTGTAAACTTTGCGGGCAAACATCTCACCTTGCTAAGGATTGTCGCCGGCAGGAACTTAGTGAGCTTATCGTATCGGATCCAAATAGACTCATTTATTCTGTATTGATAGGCAATATCGAAGATTCGGCAGCCATAGGTGCCAACATCTCCACCAGGGCGGACGAAGACGATTTTCATGCATCAAACCGCCAGGAAAGCAAGCAAGATCAGGAAGGGGTAGGTAACCAGATGGATGCAGTTGGCGCCAAACCGCGCGTAAATCCGGCGAGATTACCTCCAAAGAAAGTCGTCTACTTTTGATAGTCATGTTGACTTTAAATACTACATTACATCAAATACCAATAAAAGAGAAAGTTATGGACGTGAACGCGTGAACCCTCATCATCTACTTCATGTTGGCCGTTATTCTGGCTTTTTCTCCTCTATTACATCTTGTTCGCTGTCGCCCTCTCCCTTGACATCGCTGCGGGTATCTTGGCTTGACAGATCGGCATCACCTATGGTTTGAACAGGACCCTTGAACCAATGTACACCACCATATACCGGGATATAATAGTAAATGACGGAGAGGACTAGTGTACCACCTGTCGTTTCACGTTAGAAAAACTCGAGACGAGCCAGCAATTGTTCGTACCCCAGACAACGATAGTATAGTTCATGTCTGCGCTGGTAGGGTTTGGATTCGCCGGGAAGAGGAAGACGACGATAATGAAAATCATCCATACAACCGCTGTGAAAGCCACAGGTTTACTCTGTGACATGAATAGAGAATTATATAGCAACCCTATAGATTCATAGATTCATGGAACGCACAAGTCTCCCTAGCGAGAATGGCCCGCGCTTAATTTCCTTGCCACCCAAGAACCGTGCCGAGATTGGGATGGAATATGCTAAATATTGACCAGTGACAACCAAGGAAAAGATAGCGCTTATGGCATTGGCGCCAGCAAACGCTAACAAACCCAATAAGAGAGAGGCTATAGCGGCAAACCAGACAGCGTATATAGGCGCGTGAGTGTGCTGGTTCACGTTATACAGCCACCTCGATAGAGGTAGTGCGCCATCGCGAGAGAACGCAAAAATTTGTCTAGAACAGGTTGTCAGCTGTATAGGATAGCATGTCTGTCAGTGCTTGTGCCTGTCAAGGCAAACATAAGACTTTTTACCATGCTCATCCCCATGCAAAACCTATAAATTTTGATTGAGAGATTGCGCTTGGAATTTTTTTTCAGACACCGGCTTACTGTACAATGATGATCCAAGCCCAAACTGCTAACGTCCCTTTTTGACCAAACGAGTTGAACAGAATCTGTTCAAATATCAGGAAACCTTATCGCTAACGTCAAAGTACGACCTGACCGTTGCCATCGGCTGCCCAATTGGGCTCCCTAGGATACCTTCAAGATCAGTGCCCATGCAGAAAGCTAGAGCCACATTGATGGCTGTAAAAGTCTTGTGAGTGGTAATTATTTGCAATTGATGTTTTGGTACGCACCCCAGCCGAGGATACCACTGGATGTTGCTGCTAGGATAATGGCGTATGGGATGGCAACGTCCGCATTTGTTGCTTCCTCGCTGATATGAACAGTAGAGTCAAATGCACCTATAGAAAAATGGCATCGTTAGTAAACGCCACGTTGAGCACAAATATCAAGAGACGAGGGCTCACCAATAGCCCATAGGGGTGCAAGGAAGCTTAGAATGAACGCGTAACCATCCGTCCATCCAGTGACTAATGATAACAGCATAATCAGGAAACGCGACAACTACAGAAGGTCAAGCACTCACGATTCGTAAAGTTTCCAAATGCGTAAGAACCGCTGTTCTTAAACTCCCCAGGAGTTGCAGCAGGCACTCCGATAATAATAACCAAACAGAGGCTAGAATGTATGTCAGATACGCGAAAGTAAAGACGTGGAGAGCATCATACGCGACATTGACTATAATGAATGGAATCTGAAGGCGAGCAATTATAGCAGGATTTAGACTACAGATAATTGCATGGCATAATAACAACCCGGCGAAGAGCGCGCTGAGAAACCGGATCAGAAGAGTGTCTAACAGCTGACAGATAGGCGCGTAGCGCACGTACAAAGTCTGCCCAGTCGTAGCGGAGAATGTTTCCCCAGACCCAATGCTCGCCGCGGCCATAATTTGCACCGCACATCCCCAATCCACAGACGCCACACTGGCAATATTACCGACAGAGTTTGAGTCTGCAAAACCGTGACTTCTCCAAAAAGAAATTCATATCAGAACATTACGTACAGCCAACAATCCAGGCGAGAAGACAACGCCATTTGGGAGAAGAAAACTGGAAAGTCCAATAATACAATCCACCCGAGGTTGGGGCGGCCGAACCTAGCTCTGCCATTGCCAAGCCGATGATGGTAAGAAAAACGGCACACAGCGCCCACTACATTTTTGTTTGAGAAGAATTGTGGTGGATATGGTATGATTCAAGCTTACACCCCAGACCATTGCCACTGCACCACCATTCGGGATGGAGAAGAAGATGACGGAACTGTTCAATGCGGCTAGCTTGTCACTTACTGAGGCTAACCAAAGGTGTACAAAATATATACGCACGCCATGGAAGGAAGCAAACCGATAATGCCAAAACCAACACCGAATACCTCGATTGGGGTGAACACTCTTCGGAACTCTGCCATGTTACGATGTCAGCGACAGCCTAGTAGAACTGGGGCGAATTTTGAGCCACTGAACAGATGAACTTACCCTGCTTGTAGCCTAGTCTTGCAAGTATGGCTTCGTCATGGTTAAGTTTGGACGAGACCGTCTTGTTAGACGGTTGTGCATTACTTTCCTGCAGCATCGTCGTTAGTTGAAACGAACCGAGAAGCGGGAGGAGTAGAGGCTCGAGGAGATAAAGTGGTTTGTTTGTCTGGGTTCGGAGTGCCTCTTGAGGGAATATTAATATTGGAGTATGAGATTTCGGCTGATAACATGTGGTTAATCACGGGCTGGAAGGAGTTCGAGAAGTCCGGGATAGGTACGTCTGCGCCAAGCGTTTCGGGACCTAATTATACGCCATGGTTGCTGGACATCTGCTGACCTGTTGCCACTGTCGTCCCATCCTCCTGGACAAGCGAGTAACGTCAGCATGATGATGATGACCTGTTTGACGCCAACACTGTCAGGGACGGCCACTACACCTAAACTGGATGAGGCTGGGTTTGTTGCCACAAGCGACCGAGAAATTTTCTCCACCTCACACCATGCCTGGAATGACATATTATATTGCCTTTTTACCGCACTAAGCGCTATAGTAGATGCACCAGTTACCTGTTTCATCGTTACTAAGTAAACGGCAACTCGAAATGCTCCTTCTTGAACGCTTCTCATGAACGCACCTGGCAAGCTCCCTTCCATCAGTCACGGGTATCCGTAGAAGCGCATGTGGTAAAGCAGAATCCTTCCGATAAGCCGCAAAATGACTTATATCCACTTGTCGTGTCACTTTTGCTCACACAACATGAAATTTTACCAGTGCAGTAGATCATCAGAATCTAACCGGGAAAATGAGGCATCAAGTAGCATGTGCGATATCAGTCAACATAAATCCATCACAGGTCCAGGTGGTGCCTTGATGAAGCGCGTTATCCTCACATGGATTCTGTACATTCAGAAAGGTTAAGTTGATCGGTTTTATGCATATTCAGTTGATCTGGACTCTGACGGGGGTAAGTACTGTAGGGTATGATAATATACAAACAAAGGTGAACACAAAAAATGGCGATGGGTAATTATTGTAGTGATGGTATCAAACACCCGTCCTTTCATTGAATGTCGTCAATTCAATCGTATTATTCAGCGTCCGGCTACCATCAGTATCTGCAGGGAAGCGCTTCACGAATTGGACCGAAGGCATATAGGTGTCGACATCACTTATGCCACGATAGTGTGTCGAACGAACGGATATCAGTAGCCTGTTGGCAAATATACTCGAGAGAACGAAGGAGAACGCTGTGCCGAGCTCATCAAGGGTGATCTAGTATATCGGTATGGTCAATATATTACTACAACGAAGGCTTTTAATGGTCTTACCCGGTTGTAATACCAGAGGATTAGGTTGGCGAGGTAGATCCAGAAAATTCTGCAAAAATAATACTATAAGATTCCACCCAAAAAAAGTTGCACCGCGAAATTGCTCACGCGAAGAAGTACATGACAGAGTCCCTTGTAAGCTGCTGCATGAGTTGACTGCCGTGGGCTCCTTTACGGTGTTGCCATGCCTTGAAAACGGCCAATACAAGCAGGATACTTTCAATCACAAGAATAGCCGCCCAATAGTATACAACCCAGTGACTCCCATCAGCTGGATCAGCGTCTGCGCATATGAAATTTCCCGGAAACGGTTGGTTCGTTCCTAAGCGAGTATATCAACGTAAAGAGATAGGTTCTACACGATAAACATAACTTACCAATAGTTTTTTGAGTAGGGATACCGAAAACTAGACCCATAGCTAAGGCTTCTCCCAAAGTCAAAAAGATCTGAATCGTTGTCGGCCATAATCCGAGATGCAAAGTAAGATGCGCTCACGAAAAGGTAAAGAATTTTTCGCGAGCTTCCATACATCGCATAAAGCCTAAGTTCAAGAATAACTGTGTCGTAGCGTTAGCGATCAATTTGACGATCGTGACAGAAACACCTACTGTGCGACGTGATCACCTGCAAGCTGGCACCAGTGTTCTGCCAATGAAAGAACGTAGAGCCTAAAGTGATCGACGATCAGCAACTCTAAAACCAAATGGTTGACGTACATCTGCAATCAATGCCACGGTCTGAGAATCAAGTCCAATGATAGAAAATGACAACATACAGCTATTGGGAGGGGAAGCATCAGTGCTGCTAATCAAGACAGAACCTAAACGCTTACTTCAAACGAAGGTTTGGGTTGCATAAAGACTGCCAAGGAACAAACCCCCCCTTAAAAGCGCACTTGGTAAAGTTGGTGGCGGGACTTACTGACGGCGTTCGATCTTAACAGGAAACAGAGTGAGCATTAGAAATATGAAGCTGGAATGGACAGCGCACATATTAAACCCCAAACTGTAATACCGGCTCTTAAGAGGAGTTGAGAGGACGCAGAACACTGGGCAGCGCGTTGGAAACGCACCCACAAAAATAGACATTTAGCCAAGGACCATCTTTGTTTCTACAAGGTGCCCCTTGTTAGGATCTAATCGACGAGTATATGGTCGAACTTGCCCAAAAGAATTCCACCTAGTCGATTTCAAATTATTAGTAGGGTGTAAAAATGGATCAAAAAGATCTTGTACCTCGGAATCTAGCTGGAGGACTTGATTACACTGCTTCAAAATGTGCCTCGATGTCAGGACGCGGGACGGACTCACAGTATTCGTAGCCGATAAGGGTAGCACACGCCACTGGGGGGGACAAGATGAGGGTTGTATTGGTGAGACAAGGTTGTACACGTACGATAAGCATTTCGTTCCCACCCAGCCTGAATGAGGCCCGCAATATTGTGCTTTTGTAGCTCGACCATTGTTGGAAGAGTTGAGGAGCGGGCAGTCGGGTGGTATAAAACGCTAACGAAACGACGAGATAAAAAGAAGTCAATGTCGTTTGGATTGATGATGATGTTGTCAGACAAGTGGACAGAATTGTTTGAAGCACATGATAGCCTTTGGATTCCCGGAGTAAGTTTTTGATCATTGTAAACTCATAATATGCTTCCGAACAGGAGCTATTCAAATTTTAGGCATTGAAGGGAAGATTCTACATCAGCTCCAACGGTCACACTGACAATTTTGCGCTGACAGTTATACTGTGAAAATCGTCGTGTGCGCTACTGGGTTGTAGCATGTCCCGCTTAGGCAAAACGGTTGACAAGGCAGCTGCCAATGCCGGATTTAACGACTACAAAGAAGTGCCGATAGCGAAGGAGGGATGAACCAAACAGAATAACCAAACAAACAAATGACCTTGTGGCGTCCATCGTCATCTTCATCCCCTTTGGCTTAAATCCTATACCCCCATGGATTTATGCGGCGCGGCCCACGCAGAGTCAATATCAGTTTGGGTCGTGAAACTTGAGGAAAGCGGTAGTTACTTTGTTATTAAAAAAAACGCTGACACCCGTACTGATTCGACTCTAACAGTGCTAATTTGCTACCTTTTTTTCAAGGTCACCTATCACGCTCCAACGGAAGCTAATTTATCCGGTAAAAACCTTTCACCGGTTTCAAGTTGAACATGTTCCCATACAATCAATGACTTTCTAGACCGAAGACCGGTCGAAACCAGATCATTGGGCTGCATTGGAGCGAAGTTCTATTTATATCCATGCCTGATCAATAATACTAGGGAAAGAAAGATGCTCCTAACATGCTGGAGCTCAATAGAATTCTACTAGTCGCGTCAACGCCGCCGCTTCATCGTTGCCGTCCAGGTTCAATCCATCGGCCAGCGTCTACGTGCGCAACATCGGTTTCGACGTGTTAAAAATCTAATTGAATTTTGACTTGCCTGATTGACAGCCAAAAATTTCTCTGTTAGCTCGCTCCCAAACACCGTATCCCTGAGAAGTTTGTTATCTCTCAGATGGCTCCGGGCCTCGTCCCAAGTTAAAGACATCCTCTGAGTAATTCCCAACGCTTGACGTTGTTCCTCTGTCATTTCTGCAGCTGTTTGCGGTCCTGGGCAGTCCTTAACCTTCAGCTCGAGCTTATCTCTGATGCCCGCAATTCCAGCACCCAAGATTCCCGCTAGAGCCAAGTGTGGGTTCGCCGTRCCATCARTRRAGCGGAGCTCAAAATTCCTAGACGATGGCGACGTCGCGTTGGTGAGACGGATAGGAGCTTCCCGGTTCTCTGTGCCCCAGTTGACGTACGTACCACCAGACCACACGCCGTCTGCCATACGTTTGTAGGAAGCCTGCGTAGGTAGGGTGACCGCAGTCAGCGCCGGGAGATGAGTGAGTACAGAAGCAAGGAAAGACTCTTCGATAGCCGACATTTTTTCAGGAACTTTTGTGTTATTCTTTGCGTGGACCGATATGTGAGTGTGTGTTGACCCGCCTGCAGAGTCCATGTAGATTCTTGGCGCGAAGGTGGCGTGAAGACCATATTTAGAAGCAGTATTCGTAATGATCTCTCGAGTGTGAATTAGCGCATCAGCCGCCTCAAGCGGAGGCAAAGGACCTGTGACCATTTCATACTAACCAGAAATCGAAAAAATCAGAAAATTTCACAAGCGCTGATCATGCCAAAAAAAAACAATTTACCTGACCGGGGGCTGCCTCCGGATGATACATCTGCAACTCTATCCCCGATTGCTGAATTCCATCGGCTATCTCTTTCAGGGCCTTTGCAACTGTTGAGCCCGACGCAATTCCTTTAGTTGCGGTCCAGCTATGAATATCTGCTGCTTGGACCGGATTGGTTGACTTGAGAAGGATGAATTCGGATTCGAAACCACATAAGAATTCAATCCCCAATCGTTCTGCTCCTCTTTAAATCCGACTGTAAGTCGTACTGTGGGGTAATTGAGAAATAGTAACCTACTTGAGAACCCGTTGTAATGTGGTGCGGGGGCAAAGAGGCACTTCAACCGTTAATTTATTATCGGCTCCGGGATACGGGGTTTTTTCGTGGAACCACCCAAGCACGCTAACTTCACCAGGAGCGTAGGGGCAAATCCTGATGGTGGAGAGATCTGGAACGTAGAGGTATTCGCCAACAGGTGGGAAACCAGGAGCCGTCATCAAGTAAACGAGACCCAAAGCTACTTTAGCTACACCTACACCAGGACGCCCAGACTGGATGAGCTTCAAAAAGTACGCCAGGGGAATGACGCGACATCGGACGTTGTTAACCAAGTCAACCCACTGCAAGCGAACGTAGGCTGTACACGGCTCCAAGTCAGTAAGTATTCGGCGGAAAAAGGATTGAGAACCGAAATACAGATGTTCAAGGATGGATCTTTGAGTTTCACAACGGGAATAGTAGTCGCTTTAGCAACAGCTGCTGGGGTATATGCGACACCATGTTCATAACTCGGGGGCATTTTTTTTGGGTGTATTGTAGGTGGACGTGGCTATAAAGGTGAAAGTCGTCAAACCCGATCAGTAAGAAGCTCCGCTCGAACCAAGGATCATCCATTGATAAATTGGCAAGGGTTGATTTACATAAAACACTAGTTCAACTAGGAATCGAACTTGTAAGCAAACCGACGGTGAATCTACAAGCTAATAAATAAATAAATTAGAGTTAAATTACCGATCTAGATGACGATAACGAAACGATATTTATTCCCATTGGGGACTTATATATGCTTCTTTTGACGTGACACACCATATCAGTGCCCTATCCCTTTCATTCGCTTGTACACATGGTCGTTACTTCTCTTCGTGACTGGCCGTGTAGCCGTTCAGAAATAGCAACAAGCTTGGCTTTTCGGGGTTTCAGCTGGTTGCTGTACATGGTCTCTCTCTCTATCACAGCTGTCCTGTCCGCGGCCAACATAAGCTCAAATCTTGCGTGACCTTGGCTGCTTTCTTGGCTTGTTTCCTCTCATACAATTCCCTGGGATTATGATGCCGACAGCGACCCTACCTGTGTCAACCACTAATAATGTTGGCTGGCCGTCGGGGCTCGGCTTGGATAGCTACGATGAAGAGGCACAACGGATCAGCGACCTCATTGATGAACGCTTGAGAGTACGTTCCCATATACGTTCCAAACACCATTCTATTGAGACTTTTTGCAATTTACTAGCAAGAGGCTGCTCGTAGGCACGAGTTACGGAAAAAAGAAGTGAGAGGTAACGTAATACTCTGCTCAATCCCAAGCAATGTATTGGTATTGACGTCCCCATCCCCAAAGTATTGCTACTAGGGCAAGCTGAGTCGGGCGAGTCATGCATCTCGTACGTCTTGGGATGTCTATTGATATCGTCTAACAGGGAAATCTACTTTACACAAACAGTTCCAACTGTTCTATGCATCTCACACTCTTGAACGCGAACGACCATCATGGAGAGCTGCTGTATACATTAATATCATTAGAGCAGCACGAACCGTAGTGGAAGGATTGCAGCACGAAGTGGCACTGTCAATAGACAGTCCTCCCGATGCCGATTTCCCTATAACCAAAGGTATACGAGACGAAGTGGGGAACATGGTGACGGAATTGTCCCAGTTCCTTGACACAGAGCCTCTGCTCGCGTCAGAACTCAATGGGGGTTTCTCTGGCCGTGCAGCCACCTATGTGCGCTCAGGTTGGCAGTCGCTGATGGCCCTGCGGAGATCGAGCACCGACACTCTCACGGACCTGACGCCTGGAACTATTCGCGCCGCCGAACTGTTGAAGACTTGTAATGGGGTGGTAGAAACACTGTGGCATTATCCTCTTGTTGCTAGTTTACTGGCTAGACGGAAGCTCAGAGTGGAAGAATCGGCCCCTTAGTACGTGGTGACACCTCCCCCCCCCGCCCGTGATTTCGAGTTGACATCACATTCAGCTTCTTAAATAACGTGCATCGGATATCAAAACCCGATTACACACCAACAACTGGTAACAATCATGCATTTCTATAGCCTGAGGACGTTCTCTGATTTCACGGGGCTTTAGAGGACATTCTTCACGTCCGTATCCAAACATTGGGAGTTGTCGAGCACTGTCTTTCGGTCCGTCAGGCAGGAGGTGATTACACATGGAGAATGTTTGACGTCGGTGGTGCAGTACGATCTTCTTTTGCTATTTCTGAGAGTATCTGTTGACTGGTTTGCCATAAGCGGTATCAGGTCCGTTTTTACTGGATTATACATAGCTCATGCCTTACACCTACCGCTTTCAGCGGCATGCCTGGATACCATTCTTCGATGATGGTGAGAGGTGACACCTGATTTCACGTCGAATTGCATCCTCATGTACTATTACTCTCAGCGACGGCAATCTTATTCTTAGGTTTGTCCTCATCTTCTACGTCCATGATCCGTTAACTTAAAATCAAACTTCAGCCCCAATTAGCGCGTTCGATCAAGTAAAAAAAGCACATCTCATACTGTATGCATCTACTGAAATAGCTCCTATCAGCAACTCGAAGAAGACCCAACGGTGAACCGACTCGAAGATTCTTTAAAGCTGTTTATGGCAATCTGCTCTAATACACTATTAGAGAAAGCTGGTTTAATCCTCCTCCTTAATAAGGTATGACCTTAATCTTACCACATGGTCCTCTAATTGATGATCATTATATCCCCAAGGTGGACCTCCTAAAACAGAAGCTACAGAATGGAAGGAAAGTCCGGAAATAGTACGCTGGTCTCTTCTTTAAGTCCTATGCATGTCCCAAACTGAAATGTTTCAGCATCCCAAGTTATGGGAACCGACGAAACACATATGAGGACGTGTCGGAGTATTTTCGAGCACATTTTATGCAAGTGCATCGCCGGTGCGATAAAACGCACCGCGCATTATTCATAGTGCGTCTATTTTTATCCGAGTCCTTGCTGATGTCTTGTTGATACTTTGCTGCGTAACCAGCATTTTACCTCCATGTTGGTAAGACTGAACCCCATCCGATAATTTCATGTTGGATTCTAATATACAATTGTTGCATTTAGGATACGGAGGCTACACAAACCGTCATTGAAAACGGTAAGTCGCTCCCTGTGCTTCTATCAGAGGTTTGCTCAGCTGAATGCCACAGTTGGCGATACCATTGTTCGAAAGCACATCGAGGAATCAGGCCTTGCTTAAGCGATTACCTCTTATGTATGATTA
>CEMU01568901.1:2126-18445 GCA_900068965.1 Calocybe gambosa
TCACAAATAGAGTAAAAGTCATAAACACCACCAGCGACGGACGCCGAAGATGGTTGATAGGTTCCACCGCCCCAAACACGCAACTTTGATCACCGAAAAAAGACGAGTCAGTAATCTCTTTTCGATTGGAAGTGATGACACACACCATATTCATCCCACCCTTGGCAGCACTCTCCAAAACCCATCTCACTTGGTCAGTCGTGACCCGGGAATAAAAAGGATCAAACGGAATGAGATTCGCGCCCTTGCTATAGAACGCCTTCCCATTAATCACAAAATGCCACTGATCCCCAGGCCTGATCCCGCGCTCTTCAATCTCCTTCTGTGGGTACCTCAGCTGCGCGTGCTCAATCGTGCGGAACCCTGTCCGCGTGACGAAATTGACGAGGTCGACGTTACGGCGATTATCCGAGCTCGGCGCGTTCAGAACGACTGTCATGTTGTATAGTTTGGGGGTTCCGAGGTTATGGGGGTACCACCTCTCCGGGATCCTATCGGAGATAGACCAAGAGGCGGTAATCCAGAACGATTGCTTTGTAGACACTGGGATCCTCGAGATGCGGAATGGACGGGATGAGATTCCGAGCTCGGGAATGGATAGAGTCAAAGCAGCATTGGACACCGTCGCAGCGGAGCGCAGACCGAGAGTCACGTTGACAATCCAGTTGGCGTTTTGATTCGCGGGCACGGTGAAGGACTGTCCTTCTTTGTAGACGTCGATGGATGATTCGTCAACGAAGATGGGTCCTGATACGAGGTCTGCACCAGCGGAACTGGGAGGCGAGATCGGTGGTGTTCCGGTTTGTGGAACCGATTTGTCGGCGGAGGGTGAAAGTGTTACCAGGTAGGCCGGTTTCTGTACCCCTATAGGTACGAATGCTGGGCCCTAGATTGTTGCGTATTAGATTCTCTGGTTCTGAAGCCATACGACTATTCGACTACTCACCCAATCCCAACCAAAGTCTGCAGCAACCTTTCGGATCCACGGGAAGATACCGGGGTACTCGAACTAAGAGCCTCATGAGTCTCGGAACAAAAGGAGATCATTGAGGTGGTTGCTTACTCCGCCATTTCCAGGAAAGTGTTCGGCGTCCGGTCGAGTGCTGACATTGAGCGCGTAATGGAAAGCCGATTCGAGAGATACGGTAATGTTGTTGTTCCGCGAAGCGGGCGAGGCAATAGCATTAGAGACGTCGAAAGTATATTGTCTAAACTGATTGTTGACCCATGTAATTGGATGGCCGGCAACACTCTGATTCAAGAATGAGAGAGTGTGTGCTAAGAGTAAAGAGGCGCTCTTACGATGTTTGCCACGGTATCAATCCCATAAAAGACTAGGAGTGTCGTCTGCCTGGCTGCCGGGTTCAGAGCACGAGTAAAAGGTGTCAAATCAGCCGTATATGTCCAGTTGTCCTCCACAATCCATCGTTGGGTGAAATCTTAAACAACCATCAGGCGTCTACGTAGGCAGTGACGAGTAAAGGAGAAAATACACACCATTGATACCAAGTAAGGGTTCCGTTATAATACCTGCCTTGAGTAAATCCAAATGAGCCTCGGACGGAGGACCTGCAGCTGGAATCTGGATAGACCCATTCTGGTTCTTCAGAGTCCAATGAAGCTGAGAGACATCAAAAATGGCGCCAGACACGCCCACGGCGGCCCTGAAAAGTACGAGAGAGGTTGTGAGCGCGGATATGAGCATTTGCCAAGGAGGTCCCCCAATTTTCGAATATCGACAATTGGGTTTGAGGTCAAGCCATGTTATAGTTCAGGCACTTTCCCTCTCCCGCCTTGGGGCATCTGTCCTAGAAGTGCCCCATACGTCAAAGATCAACCCGTATAAGCCGAGGTCGACCGTCAAGGGAACGATGAGTTAATAATCAGCTTCCATTTGACTCCGGATTTGGCGTATTTACGCAGAGCGCCTGCCTTTCCCATGTTGGACCAGCAATGCTAATTTTGGGTCATTGGGGCGCTGTTCACTGCAAATGCTCAGCTAAAATACAACATGCCGAAAGTCCATCATTGATCAAAGGACTAGGTATATCTGGTACTAATAAGGTGCCAACGCGAACAACTAGCGCGGAGAAGCGTCCGTCATGCATTCCCATCCTGGTTCTCTGCTATGACAGCTCCGGTGCTAAGTATGTTGAAATGATACGGCATCCAAGCACGCCCCAATGCCTCGTTTTACGGCGGCCTAGCCGATTGCCTTCTCAAGCCTCCGCTTCTCTGCAGCTACCCAAATATCGGGACCTTCAATCAAGTTCTTGGGCGAGGGCATCGTCACAAGCTCCCAATCCCGTATCTGTTCGAAGACGGAGGGCAGTGGGTGCATATGAAGCAAAACACACATCTGCAGCCTCTCGCACGATGCCAGAATATCTCGAAGAGCCTTCACAACCTGTCCATCATCCGAAGCAAAGATGGTGTCGTCGTAATGCAGCATGATATGTGTTAGCTCGGGCAGAAGGTGAATATTCGTCCAAGTCGCCCACCATGACCAATGGTCGAAAACGTGGAGATGGGTTACTCTGCTGAAAGAGTGGTGTGAAAAGTCGGGTTGGGTATGGTGTGTATGTGTGTAAGCGAGCCCAGAGAACAATATGGACAATCGGCTTGGGCGCATGGCGTCGAGGCATTTTTGGAGACGGGGTTCCGAGACCAAACAAACCAGGTTGTCGATGTTGCGAAGGAATGCTAGAACACTTTGAGCCGACCAGCTATAGACTTCTGAGTGGATGTACAGCGACTTGACGTATGATGCCAGAGAAGGCTTTGATTTCACAGATGAAAGAAATCGAAGGGCACTGCTGTTGTCGTGCAACTTGACCGTGCCGTATAAAATTGGATATATCCTAAACTCATAAAATTAGAATCTGACACGTCGCTGAGGAATTCGCTCGTACCATTCATTGACCCTACGAGCGACTAGGGCGAGCTCTGATGCGATGGTCGAAGATGAGCTTGCAGAAAGCTCGAAAATGTAACGCTCGAGCTCAATAGGAAAATCAAACACCATAATACTGTGCGTAGCAGGTGGATAAGAGTAGCTTGGCGGCTAAGCTTGGGCGATGTCCATCTTGTTGAAATTTATATACCCATGGTGATCTTTACCAGCCCCTCGTGTGGATTATGCGGTTGGCAGATGAACAGCCGAGAATTTCCCAACATCTGTCGTCTACCCTTCTCTTTTTGGCAATATGATAGGCCTGCAGAGACATGGCTATTAGACCCAGAAGATCCTTGCTGGCGGGTATTTTTGGAGAAGGGATTGTGGTGTAGACGAATAAGTTGGATGTTGGTAAAATTAATGGGATTACCACTGAGTCCAAGTGTCGGACCTCCGAGTGAACGGACAAACTCGAGGTGAACATCTAGCAAGTTGACATTACATAAACATTTCTCGCGCGATCCATATCATTTGCTAGCAGCACACTCTCCTACTTCTCTTCCACGTTCGACCAACCCAATAAATCCCAGTTCAAGTCGTGGTTGATGATCCTAACGTATCGGAGGAACGTGTACATTGACATGTGTGATGCGGATGCTCATCACATATCTCTGATGATCAGCCTCGAGAGCTGGCAGCAGTTGAAACTCGGAACGAGGATAGCTAAAATCTTTATTCTATGGAACACCCAGAGCATACGATTTTCACAGTATTAGACTGCCATAGACGCTCGTGAACGAAGTCCGAAACTACAGTTTCAAGCTAAACATCGCCCTTTGTGCAACTAACATAAAGGTACGAAGAAGTTCTGACAGTGTTCTGATCGATGTCGAAATGGCATGGCACGTTTCTCCGCAGGGGGTCCTTAATATATGTCGCCTTTTTGTCAATCTGGGGGAACTAGTCGGCTTAACACATAAACTACACCTCCTTACTGCTGGTCTATGGGTTTGCCACGATGCTTGGTTTGCCACCTGTTATTTTTAATTGCTTGTCAATATCTCTCATTGATTGATGTCGTTGTTTTAGCCGAACGACGATGCGGGCAGCGTTCACAGAACACGTCATGTATGTCTTTAACTGTAACACCAAATTTTGGATCGACAGGTACGCGGTCGACAGTGATTGTCAAAACATTAGAACTACTTGAAGGCGAAAAAGCCGAATCCACCGAGAAACGTAAGATATATACCGTGTTCATTGTATGTCCGTCAAATTTCATTCTTCTTCAAGTAGCGACGAGTGTAGATACTTGAAACGAATAACCTTCACTCAGTTTTTTTGACGACTTGAGGCCGCTATCTCAAAATGAGATCAAATAGTATGCTACTTTGGATGAGTTCGGCGAAACCGTCCGTCATCCAAGGATTGGAGGACCCTGACGGGTGATCTTACACCCTCTCTAAAACTTTGCTCCTAGGTGTTATCAAGAGCGGAGAGAGGACATGAATATGGCAAAGCGCACGTTTGCTGAAGATACTGGAAATTTAACTGCTTCGTGCTGGTTTACGTTGGGCTCTAGTTTTTCAATTTGTAAAGTTTGAACAATTCATTTAGTACATGCATAAAAACTTCGAACAGCCGGCCTTACTACTGCCTTACTTGGCAAATTGTCTATGGCTGGGGCCAACACAATTCTTATGGCGAGACCCTCGTTATCCAGCAGGTTTTCCTTGCGAACATCGTGTTCTAATGAAGTCGTTTGACAAGGTGTGCGATTCACATGTACGACGAGAGTAAGAACGGTCAAACGTCGTAAGAGATGCTTTTTGTATCTCGAACATCGTCGGTTGGGTGTGGTAAAATGAATCGAGGTCACATTTCGCACAAAGGTTTGCTAGATTAGCCTGATCTGGGTTGGGCCATCTCGGATGAGTACTGGTTAATATAGAAGCAGATACAGGACTCGGAGAGGAGACCTATTATTCTACATTAGGCGTAATCAACTGATATCGATCATGCCCATTGCAGACCAATGTCTTCCAGAATGAAAAAAATTTCCGACACACCTACACGCGGAATTCCATAAATTTCTACACATGAACGCGCGCGCGGCCGTGTTGTCGATGAAACGTAACAAGCGAAAAGGAGTTTGTTAGTGATTTGGGGACAAGCGTGGAAGGCAGCTCAAAAGATGTGAGGTCCCTGACGGATTTGATAGCTGATGCTGAGGATTTAAATGTCTAGGTTATCGATTGTCCACGACATCCATCGCGACTGGAGGGGAATTCGGGTCTTTGGAATGGGTCGTTTGAGTGCGAGATGAAGATGCCAGCTTGATTCTAGCCATATTATATATGCTGCGTACGACCGTTAAATCGGTGACAATGAGAGATTGAAACAAAGGAATCCAACCGCATGTGCCATTAACGTCCACATGATGACGATTTGGCTAGAAATAGACTCTTTGTTAGCTTGCCGAACTAGGCCTGCAAGAAGTCATTAGGTCAAATGACAAGGAAAGAGTACCCAAAGTCCATACACTCACTAATATAAAGCGAAGCTAACCCAGGCTGACAATTCCCATTGGGGGGATGCCAGTACAAAACAACGGGGATTTCGCGTGGGCCAAAACATGTCCATTGTTCCGAGCTTATTGGTCAAATGACGACTCACTAAAACAAAGCAGACCTAGGCTGACAATCCCCATCTGGTGGATACTAGCCTTGCCCTGTAAAACGCATGGCTCAACGATTAACAACGGGCCAAAATACGGTCCGTTGTTCGAAGCTCCCGGAAAGGGGCACACCTATCGCTGCTACTTTCGCCATTTGACAGAAGTTTTACTACTCATACTCATCCGCTGACGGGTTCCTAATAATGAGTTCGTGTGGCAAACTCGCGCGACTACTAGTGATTACGAGGGTACAGTAAGTGAACAGAAAAGAAGAACGGTTAAAACGTACGCAATAGACAATGACTTTTTCATCCTGAACATGGTCTGTAGAGCGAATCAAGAACTCAGTTTGCACAAAAGTTTGGTGGGCCGTACTAGCCAAAGCCATCATCTCAGCATACTGTATACTAAAAAAAGGAGAGATACTATTCCACAATGAGCACATTCAACTGACATTGACTATGCCCATTGAAGACCAGTGTCTTCCAGAATGGAGTGGGCACTAAGCAGTGGGTAACATTGAGAACAAGCTCAACACGTTCACGTGATGAAAAGTGTTGCTTTCACAGAAATCAAAATTTCAAAAGATCTATGGATGTGTTGAAGTAGTTATCTGATTAATCTGATTACCAAGCATCAGGCTTGCAAATAACCCGGCATGCGTGATAGCCTGCCAGAGAAGAAGGACCGTGTGGCTCTCTTTGAAAGCTGGATAATGGCAAGGAGGCAAGTGCAATCAGATAAGATCCGGACATTCACGTGATGAAAATACACATGCTAGCTAAAAATAGACTCTTTGCTAGAACTACTTCAAGTTGCTGTCAGCGGCGTCTGGCTTCGAGTAACATGGGGCAAAGTTTGCGACCAGCGTATTGTCGACTCCCTCTTACTACTAATCGTATGGCGTAGATGACTAGGCTCACTGGGTACTACTTGTTGACGTCATCTTTGGATGGGAATGATCGTCTCATGATTGTATAACGGTGCACGCTTACGCATCTCATTCCTTTCCCAAGCCTCCATCATGCCCCGCTCCGCAGAAACCGCTAGTTTCAAGGTAAAGACACCAACTTTTATAGTTAGCTCTGGTTAAACTTTGCCATAGTTCAACCACACGATGATCCGCATCAAGGATCTGAAAGCATCTTTGGCGTTTTACCAAGATGTCAGTCTTTCCTACTATCGAAAAAGTTTCATGATCGCCCCTGATCTTTCATATTCAAGGTTATAGGAATGGAATTGTACTCTGGTACAGCCTCAAATCGTTATCACCTAAAACTGCGACCTCATTTTTTCAATTTCTAGAAAAGAAATTCGAAGATTTCACACTTTATTTCTTGGCGTTCAATCACACCGGTCGTGAATTAACTCATGAGGAAAAACAAGAAGCCCGTCTTAACCGTGAAGGTCAGTCGCATCCAAGAGCCCGCAGTTATATATCTTTACTTTTGCTTCCTTATTAAAGGCATTCTCGAGCTCACCCACAACCACGGAACCGAATCCGATCCAAATTTCCAAGGCTACGCTAGCGGAAACAAAGAACCCGGAAAGGGATTCGGTCATATCGCTATCTCGGTCGATAATATCGAGATAGCTTGCGAGCGTTTCGAAAAACTAGGAGTCAAGTTTATTAAAAAGCCTCATGAGGGTAAGATGCGCCATATCGCATTCATGCTCGATCCCGATGGGTGAGGGGTTTTTTTCTTTTGGGAGAGTTTGTCTGACCGTTGGTTGTTGTCTAGTTATTGGGTTGAGGTTGTACCCTATAATTATAACTTGTGATGTGACTTTGTAACGAAATATGTGAACTCATTCTTCATATATACAAATTTCAGAATTTGTGTCCATGTCCTCGATAAGATAAAGTTTCCTCTGATACGTGCCCTTACCGTCGTTGATGGGCAACGTGCATTCTTCTACACTCGTAGTCTCCAAATACGCCACCCATACCTGAAATTTGAAATATTTTTGAATATCTTAACACGTGTTTAAGTTGATGGATCGAGTGTTGACGCGCGTTTACGCGTTTAAACGTTTACTTTTAGTTCGTTAAATTCTTTGGGGCAGAGGCAATTGCTAAAGACAACGAACTTGATTGGAAGGAGCGGCCTGGGGATGAGCGGATGGACATGCTAGCGGTTAGCCTCTTTATCTGGGCGGTGATAGTTGCTAAATTCATTCCAGGACCAAATTGATTCCTGGGGGCAAGGAATGCCTTGACGTTCTGCTCGACAAGCTCAACTCGGATGGTATGACCGATATCAATAACCCATACGGATTCATCCTCGAGTTATATCTTACAAAAGAGTGGGCTTTCCATTGCATCCGCCGGATCGCGGGCACTGTTGTAGTTCTCCAAGTGCCCCTGTGTATAGATGATCTCGGCTCCACTAACTACCCCCGACCAGCGACATCATCAATTTCATGAAACGTTTGTTGAACAGTCTTGGTCACCGGAACAGCAGCTATCGAGGGGTCAGACCATACATCGGCCACATAAACCCTTCTAAATTACTGATCTGACCAGCTTTTCCACATCGGTATACCTGATTCGCATCGTTGGTCAGTGAATGACTCGAACAGCCTATCTGACATATTTTTGCTATGCCATCAAGTTTTTTGTCCAGTCGTTTTGCACACTTATCGGAAAACGGGCAATTTCGAAGAATACTCCGGTCTTCAACCAACGAAACCCGATCGGGTCCGGTATTCCCTCAGCAAATCGCTTATTCGGGCATCTTTGGATAATAAAATGATTACGGAAGATATCGACCGCTGGGCAATGGCATAGTTCTACCTTGCGAGGTCATAGCCAGCCCTTCCGCGCAGCCAAGTACTCACCTGGCGGGCCATTTGTTGTGTCCTGTTCCTGGAATACCACGATCAATCTATGGGACCAACACTACCTCCCCAAATTTCGAAGGGCATACAAATCTAGTACGCTCGATTGAGGTCTCGCCCAATAGCGAGTACAATGTATCGGGTTCCCAAGATGAAACCATCATCTTTTGGTATGTCCGAAAAGGAAGACGATCCGGGTTGCCTTTGGAAGGCCATACCGATGACGGTACCTCCGTGGTGTTCTCTCCTCTAGGTGATGGAGTAATATCTGGCTCCCTAGACAGTACCATGTGACGCTGGACCTTTCGTGACCAGTCAGTGATTAAAGCACCTTTGATTGGCCATACCTCTTGGATGGGCGCAGTGACGTATTCTCCTGATAGAACAACAATTGTTTCATGCTCCGGCGATTGTACCATTCGTTTATGGGGTGCGAAGACAGGTGAACCCATAGGCTCTCACGTAAAAGCGGTGATCACTCTTACTTTCTCAATAGATGGTGCACAGATTATCTCTGGTTTTTCTGACATGACAATTCGCTTTGACGTCTCGCCCAATAGCGGGTACAATGCACCCAAGGCAAAATCATCATGGTTTGGAATGTCCGGAAAGGAAGACGATTCGGGTCGCCTTTGGAAGGCCATAACGACGACGTTGCCTCCGTGGCGTTCTCTCATCTAGGTGATGGAGTAATCCCCGGCTCCCTAGACAGAACCATTCGACGTTGGAGCTTTCGTGACCAGTCAGTGATTAAAGCACCTTTGATGGGTGGGTGGACGCAGTGACGTATTCTCCCAATGGAACAACAATTGCTTCATGCTCCGGCGATTGTATCATTCGTTTATGGGATGCGAAGACAGGTGGTCCCATAGACTCTCACATGCCAGTGGGGGCGGTGATCACTCTTGCGTTCTCACCAGATGGTGCACAGATCATCTCTGGTTCCGGGTCCGCTGACATGACAAATCGCTTATGGGACGTCTTGACTACGACGCAAAGGGGTTTACCATCATGGGGTCATACAGGAGGAGTTTTGTCTGTTACAATCTCCCCAAACCCAAGGTATTTCCCATCAAGCTCGAGCGATTGTACTGTTCGACTTTGAAACTCGGAAACAAGGGAACCAGCGGTGTCATTAATGTCTGGCCTTGCCGTCTGTTTCTTTCTCACCTAAGGGTGATAAAATTGTGTCAAGCTCCGATGATCAAACCGTTCGCATTTGGGATATACCTGTCGTTAGCGTCTTCGGGGCCGCATTTACATCAATCTCCCCTAATGGTTCTCAGAGGCTTACAGCCTCTTTAGATCATACCGTCCGACTCTGGGACTCAAAGCCCGAACAGCATGTATAGTCGTTTCTAAGCTCAAAGACCAAGGACATCCTCTCCGTCGTCTTTTCTCCTAAGGGTACACGTGTTGCTGTGGCATCCGCTGAATCTGTCTCTAGTTGGGATGTAACAAATGGGAGACTTGTTTCCAATCACCCTCAATCCGACATACTCTCGGTTAATTTTGGGCACAACAACAACGACCTCCTCGTAACACACAACGATAACAGATGTTCTATATCAAAGGAGGTTGATGCCAGGTAATTTGAAGTGATTAACCATCAAGTTGAGAACGTTTGGTCCAAGGAAGAGTCAACCTGGGGGGGGATGACAGCACTGATACTGATAGGATACAATGGAGTGATATGCGATGGTTCCCTTCCACAGATCCAGATGTGAGCCTTTCTGCGTCACATCATCCGAGCGAAGAAGGACGGCTAAGGTCACCCGTTGTTCCTACAGCCGCAGAGTGACGTAATTGGCTTGGTTCACATAAACTTATACGGCTCGTTATACCCGCTCTATAGAATCTGAACGTTTGAATGACGCAGCACTGTCAAGGCACTGACTGCGAGGGACTGCTGGGGTCGGGTAGATCGTAAGTCTATGGCACATGCCGCATCACTGTTAGCTCAAAAATTGGCAGCTGTACTAGCACTGTACAATTTGAAGGTTGTCATATTAGCCACATGCCCAAAACCACTCATAGCAGTCGTGCATATCCATGAGCTCTGTCTACTGGTCCTTTTCAACAGGCCAAGCCAGCTATCTAAGCCACCGAGTAAACTGTTGGGGTTCTACGTGGGAGTAGTTCATAAAAATATAATGAGCAAATCGTACATAAGAACTTGATGTTTTATACGTAACAGAAGATATGAATGATACATAAGTGTATTCGCTCCAATGATGGTTGCCGTTGGTATGTACTAGACAGTCATATGCTTAGGCAAGACCGATCTGCTCAATATGTTGTCGAAGGATGACTTCTCCAACTGCGAACGGATTTGTTTTTATCAGCCGTAAGCTAGTTAGAGTCAGGATCTTACCATTCGCTATTATACTTTGCGTCGCTTTGATGTCCTTGACATCGGGAAAAAAAAAAAAACATCATTGTCGATTACAGATAGATAGACATGAGTTCAACGTACCAGCATGGAGGTAAAGTGCTTGCATGCAAAATGAGTACTAACTCCGACTGAACGGGAGCTGATTCGGTACTTACCACATATAGGGAGCGCTTGGCGGTGTCTTTTCGCCGGTGAACCTGCACAAAGTGTGAGCGAAAATATTCCGACACACTCTCGTAGACGTTGGGTCGGTCTCCGTAGCTCGTGATACTAAAACGCAATCACATGTTCAGTCAGGTCGGCGTTAAAGCGAGCCAAGTCAATCAAAAAAAGCATACTATTTTTTGACTTTTGTACCAGCAGCAAGCTTTTTCTTCAGAAGGTCTACCTGTTAAAATGGTAACCAACGAAGATCAGAACCCGTTGCCCTATAAGGCAAAAGGAAAAAAATGATGAAGGGATGAACTGACCTTGTTTAGGAGAAGAACCAGGTGAGCGTTGACAAGAAGTTTATTGGAACATATGCCGTTAAACAACTGGAGCGAATCATCGATCCGGTTCGTTTTCGGATCTTCCTCTAGGTACTGTGTGGAATGGAAGTGGAATGGAATGGTGAGAATGATGACGTGAGATAAAGCAGAGCCGTTGTGTTCATACCTGATCGAAGGCACTTATTGGTGCTAAAGGCAAAAATCAGTAGAGATATCATGTTTGATCTAGACTCGACTCGCCTAGAAATATGATGGCAGTCGCTGAGAACACGAGTGAGCCCGCGGAGATAAAAATAGGAACGCAAACTCTCACCATCATCAAAGAAAGGAACCCAGGCATGTCGCTGTGAGTGGATAAGCCATTTAGGGAATTTTACGTTGAAGAAATTTGATAGATGGACCGCACCTGCCCACGCTGTAAGATGACATGAGATTTTTTTGCAGATAAAAAAAGAAGATCGACCTACTGCACCACCGACATCATATAGTTTCCAGTCATACGTTGCCCCACCCATGTTGATGGGGAATGTATGTTCCATAACTCCCAACGTTTGTAAGCGAACGGCGAGAATGTCATCTACGGGGCTATGTTCCAATCATCTCGCTCGATTGTTAGACGAGCTACCCACCGTTTGACGGTTCAAAGTCGTGTTGAGATATCCTATCGATGTTATCCAAGAAGCTTTGTAAGAAAAGATATCAGGAAAGAAAATTCGAAACAAGCGAAATTGAACAGACGAACAATGGAGCGGATTCGTCGAGCTTGAGCTTCTTAGAGTCCACAAGTCGTCTGACAGCACGATGTCGCCAAAGAGCTTTGATGACACTTGAGGTGTCAGCCAGTGTTCGTGCAGTTATCTGGGTCAATTCTGGAGCTCGCCTTCTGCTCGCCTGATGGGTCTCATTATTCAATGGCCATGCTGAAGTGATCAACGTCTGCCATCCCGTGCGGACATAGGCACCAGTCCGCCCGCCCGATACGGAGACGCCACCGGATAGTTCGGACGCCAAAGTGTCCTCAAGTGCCACCAAGGGAAGGAGCTGGTTTCGTAGTTCCGCTATCTCTATCTGCCAAATGCCATCATTTGGTGAGGGTATATCGTCTTCTACGTCGCGAGAGTGGGAGGATGATGCGATAGGGACCTCGGTAATAGCGTTAGGGTCACCTTGAGTACGCGTGGTGAATTCATAATCGAGTTCGTCGAGGGTCATGCGAACGGCTTTGAGGATATTGAAATATACCACTGGACGCCATGAAGGGCGTTCATGATCGAGAGTTTGGGATGCGTAATAGAGCTGAAATTGTTTTTGAAGGGTGGATTTACCTGGGGTGGCATGTATGAGACGTAGTGGGCAGTCAGAGGATATGAGCTGCACACTTGCCAGACTCCGCTTGCCCTAGCAGCATCACTATAGCAACACTCAGTGCATATGATCATACAGCGACCAAGGTATAAGCTCGCACCTTTGATCTCCCTTCTCGTGGCCTCTTTACGCTTTAAAGACTCTTTCTATAGGTAGGCCAATACATTCGTAAAGGTCTGGACAAAGCTTCAGGTTACATTGCCGCTTACCCTCAGTTCATCGTCGATGATGTTACTTATTCTTACCGCTTCTTCGTCATAAAATTGGTCCTGAGAAAGGTGTTCCGGCCTTAGATAGGCCATTGGAGTGTCTTCAGGTGTTGAGATATAATGAGCATCCACAGACGTCGACATCGTAGTGCTGGAGCTTGGGGATGATGGCTGAACTCAAAGTGGAGGGGATGGGAGGGGGAGCTTAGATCAGACTTAGTCGCATATGTACAGGACTTTTTGAATGATCATGACTCTCCTTTGATGGATTGACTCCGTTTCGATAATTTGGACAGCACGATGTGCAATCATCTTGACGTATCTTTCTCACAGCCTCCTTTCCATAATCAGTCTAGGAACATGTCGGCCGTTTCAGTTTAAGAATCTTCTCCTGCTCTGGATTCTCAATTGTTGTGTCCATTATGGTTGGATGAGTTGGTCGAACCCGCAAATGTAAAAAGGCACTACCCTTGCCGCTGCGATCACCGTTATGCCGATCACTCCACGACTGCAGTGTAACCCCTTGTTCATTGTACTTCTTGTCTTTAAACAATACTCATCAGATCATTTGGAATGCCGTGATTGGCAAGTCGTGTTCGCATTAAATCCTGACCTCCTGTCTTCTGGGCCGGAAAGCGTGTATGAGGCTCAGTTGCATGATTTAGGCGAGTTGGGACCGATGGTTTGTTACTTACGTAATCAGCCGCTCATCTTGAAACGATCCATGACGGCTATGGTTATCTTGACACCTCGCACAGTTCATGCATGCATGCAAAGTATCATTATTGCAGGTAAATTTTGTTGTGTGGTCGCATATTCTGGGTGATCGAGGCACCTCAACAGTCTGAAAATGTAGACTTTCGATAATTCTTATTCGCCATACGACATCAATCGATATCAGTCTGCATTTATGATCAACCAAAGTCCCAGTTGACAGCCTGAGTGAGATTTTTGCCATAGAGTTGCGATAGTCTGATGATAAAAATAAAGTACCTATGCTGTTAGATCTTGTCAAACATACCCTCAATGACCTTGAACTTCGGTTACTATTCACGGTTTCCGGACGTACCAACCTTATGGGAATATCTCGTTCTAGCTGTCATGTCTTGAAACTTCCGCGCTAAACAGAAACAGCTGCGCTCTGTCAAGGCTTGTGCGTCAACCGGAGATTACCTAACTAACAGTGAGCGCAACCGAAGGGTTGAACGGATTGAAGCTGTCGACAATCTGGGGATCCGTGTGTTTATAAGCACGGTTTTGTGGAGGCCAAGCTCTAGGAGTGGAGGCCGGGGTATCACAATGACGACTGACACTACGACAATCTTTAGACCAGCGCATGATGATATAACAATCATTCGGTGAACGTTGCTAAGCACCGCGCAGTTAGAAGGCCGTTTTACCACACCGAGCGCCCGGTATTAAGACAACTCCAGGAGTGTGTTGCGGTATGGGCTCACAAAAAAAAAACTGTTTCCAGACAGGCTGTGTATGACATACGAAATAGAAGCTTTGGAAAAAAAGGAGTGTCAGCATACTTGCCACAGTGAAAATCCTTTCCAAATCATACACATGATGGCGAGAATTATGTTACACCTCGGCAAGAGCAATTCGTCACACAAGATAGACCGATGGGAGTTAAGCGGAATCTCGGAGTTCCGAGGCTTCGAGAACATACCCGTCCCCACAGAAATGTAGATTTGCTGAAAACTAGCTGCAACGTATGTATGGCGCGACAATGAAGTCCTTTAGGATACTTGATTTTTCTTTTTGTTTTGTTTGATGCACTATGATTTTTTACCTAGTCACTCTTTTTTTGTGCTCACTTTATCTGCACGTTCACCGATTCTAAATTTATATCGATGATTAGATCAACTCACCCCGACATGTGCCGTAAGCTGCACCATTTATCAGCCAAAAAATATTTGCTCGAAAACACCCCAGTATAATATAACTTAACAAGCGTCTTGCACCAGTTATGTATCATCTACAATATCTTGGAACACAGGGAATATCGTCCTTCCGCCCACAGGAAGTCCCTACGATGACCCCGAAGACAACGACCACTCCCCCTTCGCCGGACCCGTAGCCCTCTTGAAAAGCTCCACAAACATCCCTAGCTGCATGTTTGGAGGAATGGCTGGTCTCGGGAGGGGGTTGTGGCTGACCGGCTCCGGGCCATGCCCAGCTTAGAAACGGCGTCTTGAAGCTTGCTCTTCTCCTTTCCCTTATTGTTCACCACTCCTTTGTTTTGTACGGGAACGGTATCTCCTGCAGATCCCACTACGGGTCTTGGGCTGTAATATTCTTGGTGTTGGTTCTGATGAGCTTTGGAGGGGATGGTAAAGTCATGGAAGCTGTGATGATATGATAGATGAAGGTGATAAACTTTTGCGAGGCGGCACGACGAGAAGGATTTGATCTCAAGGGCGAGGAGTGTGTACAACCACCCGATCGTTGTCCTTAAGGTTTTTCAGCGGCAAAGGACTGGGTGGAACAACAAGTCACAATTATTCGCAGAGGGAATGAGATTGACGGGGACACGTTCGACCAATAATAAGCTCTCCTGGTTTCTTGTACCCTCTGGTGCTGTGAATTCGTCCATGTTCGCCTGTGAGCTACCATGAATGAGAATGTTATCCTGCATGACCGATGGTGAGGTGTGGAGTGCTGGTGCCGTCGACAAGATGGTAGAAACGTGTGGTGGCGAATGAGACCATGCAGGAGAAGCCTGGAGAGGATGTCGAGGAGACTCGAATGGGTTTTGTAGATTTTACGTATCCTGAGCGATTGCGCTGCCGTACTTTGAGGTGGCCGTCATAGAGTCGTGCAGAGGAAGTGGGGTAAGTACTGGAAGTAGGTCCGTAGTAGTAAGCATACGATTTGGGTGTACTAGGGTAGAAGAAACTTGATCGATGAAGGAGGTACTGAGGATGGGCTGGAAGCAAGTGGTGGTAGTTTTGAGCATTGCATCGTGAAACCAATATGTTCACTCTTGACTGAGCCAGTGCTATAGATTCAACATCCTGCTTTCTTGGGGCAATGCTTGAGGCCTGTAGCAGAAAGTGTGAGCTTGCGTGGTTAAACGATGGCGTACAGAGCGGCCCAATCGATGATTACATCCTGAAGACAGACATTATTTCTTGCTTCTTTCAAAGCGAAAGCCGGGAAGAGGTCTTCAATGTTCAAATACTAGCGACCGAGCAGATCAACGATTTGAACATGGTTATTTATAAAAAGATTTCTGGTATGTTCCACAAGCCGACCGGCGACACCAGCGTCGGCATCAATTACTGAAGAAGGTGGAGATACAAGTCTCACAGCCCCAAAAGCCGTACCAAATTCTAGATGGAAATAACGAGACGAAAAGAAGGAGGAACATGGAACATACCTAGCTCAGGTAAAGGAAGCATATCGCATTTGTGTGAGTGTAAATCACTCTCGGATA
>CEMU01568921.1:832-21460 GCA_900068965.1 Calocybe gambosa
ACCAAAAAACGAGTGAGTCAAGTCTTGAATGGCCTTGGATTGCTTACATAGGTGGTACAAGCGACTGGGACAGGATGATGCGGTTAGTTTGTGTTCCTTTTTACCACCTCAGAGCATGCTGGTTTTACTTGGACTACAATTCCCTAGATTGCGCGTGTACTCAGTGAATCAGTAGGTTCCATCTGTATGCTACCTCACACTGGCATTAACAACATCCCCTGTGAAGCTCTCAGCGGTATCATTGGATGACGGTGCTGAGCCGGTACAAACCAAGAACAAAGGTAAAGGAAAAGCCGTGGAACTGGCAACAATCGACGAGAATGAAGCTCCAGTCGGGTCAATGCCAGTAGGTTTTTCAAATTTTATATTACTCTCGCTATTCACTTGCAAATCCCGGAAATCTTGTCAAACAGGAACCAGGTGTAAGTTGATTTCTTTTTGTATTACTCCGCTGTGATAGCACTGTGTTTTACTTTTTTTAAGGACGCATCCGAATCCGACCTATCCGAATCCGACGCATCTGGATCCAAGGTTGGTCGATGTTTCCCATCACCATGTCGCCCCTAGCATAGCTGTTCATCCTTTAGAGGGGGCCAGGTAGATTTACTACATGTAAGACATGTAAAAGTAAGCCTTAATAGGTTCTGACGCTCCTTGTATAATTCATGGCTGACTTTTCTATCAGAATTCTATTGTGATCGTAAGAGGCTGCCGAGGGGAGGCTGTTACATATCACGAGGAGGAGCAAATGCCTGCCAACTTTGTATAGACGGCAAAAGGGAATGTAAATGGGGCCGTCGGTAATGTTACTTTGCCCTTCTGTGATCTCGAGTATTTTCTTTCTGTGTAACTGACATCTCGCTTTTTTGTTGTATACTTGTAAAACAGGACGTTTCCGATATTTGTACGTCGCCATTCCACCATAGACTAAGGTTTCAGAGGTCCTCACAGCAATTATTTAACCAGAAAGACCCTCGGCCTGGGCCAAAAGTTAGTTGATTCTTCCTATCACTGCGTCACACATTCATAGCATAAATGTTCACCCTTTACTAGAAAGGGTCGGGGCGCCCCCCGACTAGATGTAACCCATGCAAAGGTGAGCAACCAATAGGCTGCGACTTTTCTCGTATGTCTCACGACAGTCTCTTTACCAGAAACTTCCGGTCTCGGTCGTTGTGAGGTAGTCATAGACCCGGAAAACCCGATGGACAGGTCCTGCACCATTTGTAAATATATCAAAAAAATCGAGTGCACATGGGATTCTCAGTAATTTTTTTTTTCCTTTTTCTCTTTAATCATCTCGGAGGTTTTCTTCCATCTAACTGAAACCCCTCTTTTTTTTCTTTTTTTTTTTCTCTTAACTCTCGAATAACAGCGTCATCCCAAATGAGGTACGTCGCTATTCACCTACAAGTTGAATTTCAAAGATCCACACGGAAATTCAGGTACGAGAGCCGAAAGCTGTGAGTTTTTTTTTTTTTGGTATCACTAGCACAGTTCAATTCTTTCAAGGTAACATACAATGTCAGAGAAGAGAGATGTAAAAGGTGCCAGAGTAAGTCGCCGATAGGCTACGATCTTCCTTTTCCGTCACACAACAATGCCTTTTCCAATAGAATGCAGGTATAAGTGTGTCGGGAGCGTGAACTGCGAACGTTGTACGAAAGACGGGCAGGAGTGCGAATGGCTCTCTAAGTAGTTTTTTTTTTTTACTTCTTTAATTGTTCTTTGTGTCTAACTGAAATTAGTTTTCTTGTTTTTGAAAACCCGAACATTATCCCGGAAGCGGATGTAGTAGATGAGTAACATGAGGGGAGTTGGGGAGAAATGTGAATGGCAGCTGTAGATTAAAAATACTTGTTGTTGACTTGTTGACTTGTTGACTGTTTGCATATTATTGCCGCTTGCAGTGGCTCTGGCCATCGTAACGCTGAGTACTAGCCGTTGCCCCGCTACGCCTGTAATTGATTTTGCAAGTGACGGCTGGAACGGTCGCCGTCTCCCTCTGCCACCCGCTCGTCCACGTCGTTGGCACCAGAAAACTCCCCCCCTCCACACCTGGAAGGGCGGTGTTGAGGGATGGAAAACTGTTGGTGTATCCTGTGGTTCATGTGTACAAAATGTGAGTCTTTTTTATTTTCCATAATTCCCCCTCCGCCTTCTTTCTCGTTGTGTTTCGCTTTTTCTGTCGCCCACCTTGCTATTCTTCCTTACCCCCTTCACTACATGTTCGCTTCCTTTCTTCCGATATCATCTTGCTCGTCATATCTTAAGTTTCTTTCCTCATTATTTTCATTTTTCTGTACGGTCATATACTCACAAAGGCAAAAAACACAGATACAAACGTGCCGATCCATCATACCCATGCTAGAAGTGCTGGTCTAACCACGCAAAACAGTTATCTGGGTGGTTATAATATATGTTTACGCATCCACAGGTGGATACAGTGGGAGCAGGAGCAGGAGGCCAGACTTTTTAAGCAGCGTTTAGAGCACCGCGGGAGTGGGAGGAACTTTGCATCCTCAACGTCCGCTTCAACAACCACAATCTATGCCGGCACCGTCCTGTTTGCTTCCTCTCTCGCAGCCCCCCCCCCGCTGCCTTCTTTACCTTTTCGTCATCACCATTGACAACAAATCATACCCTTTTCAACAAACTCACACCGCTCCTTGCACCGTCATGCGACTTTTTGGTTCGAACTTTAACAACTTACCAGGATTGGGCTCCGCAGCATTTCACGCGGGGAATTTCTGAGTCAAGTTGTGTATTGAGGCGCAGTTGGGGGAGCTTGTGCTAAATTTGTTCGGGTTTCATACTAGTGAATTACTTGTATTGGAGCTGATGCTTTGTCGGTTTAGTAGCGGGATTGTTGATGAAATGCTGACGTCGTAATGATATTTATCATTTGTAGATCAGCTATGCATTTAAAAACATTATACCAAACGGTGCCTAGGATAGCAAATATACATTCTAATCTAAAAACCATCCTTCACTCACGATAAAGCATGAAACCGAGCAAGGAGCCTGAGCACTCGGTTACTTCATTGTTGTCGACTATTTATTATCATCGCCGTCATGACAAAGATGATCAAATGAACTGCGGTTCAACAAATGGCATCAACGACGACGACGACGACGACGACAACAACAACGGCAACGACCCACAACAACTCGTCTCATGGCCTCGACGAAGACTTGCCCCCAGCATACACGCCCAGTGCGGACGCCCTCCAGGGAGAAACGACGGTAGAGTATGGGCCTCAAAGACCGTTTCAGCCTTCACCCGCTCTCGTTCCACAAGAACAACAGCAACATCATCATCATCACGAGCAGCAGCAGCGACCAGACTATGCACAAGTACGGCCAGGGCCCTCATATTCATCTCACAGGCCGCCATCGATATGGCGCCAGTTCACGGATATAGCAGAGTCCATTGCGACTCAGCTCACAGGCCCTTCTGGGCCTGGCCATCATAACTCTGGTTATCCTGGTCAACCTAATCATACAGCCCTCTCGTATCACCATACGGGAACTGGAGGCAATAACCTCGCTCCCCCGCTCCCTCCTCGTCGCCCACTGTCTATACATAGCACTAGTTCTGATTTTGCAAGAGACTTTTACTCCGCCGGATCGGATGCTCGTCCATCGCTCTCCCCGTCTCCTATCCAGGACCACCATCCACATTCTCCTGCGTCTCCAATGTCTCCGTCCACGTCATCAGCACCAGAAAACCTCCCTCCGACTACAACTCCTACACCTGGAAGGGCGTTATTGAGAGACGGAAAGTTGTTGGTGTATCCCGTGGGGTTCATGTGTCCCAAATGTGAGCCTTTTCTTCATAATTCCTCCCCCGCCCTTTTTCTCGCCTTATATTCATCTCCTGCTCTTCATCCCTTCCGTAACGCGCTCTCCGGGCTGTCCTTTCCCCCCTCTTGCCCGCCTTGCTGATCGTCCATACTCCTTATCGTCTCATTTCGCTTCCTCGCTTCCGCTCTGTTCCATATATCTCAAACTTAAACTCTCCTCCTTTTCTTCCTTTTTCTCCTCATCCTCCCTTCTACCTTTTTTCTTTCGTACCATCACCCGCCCGTAAACTCACTAACCAAACCGCACAGGCAAAAACACAGGATACAAACATGCCGATCCATCACACCCTTGCAAGAAGTGCTGGTCTAAACACGCGAAACCGTTTTCGGGGCCGTTGGCGTTTGCGTATACGCATTCACAGCTGGAGACAGTGGAAACAGGAGGAGGAGGAGGACAGACATTTCAGGCGGCGTTACCGGTGTTTGGAGCGCCGCGGGCGACAGCGGGAGTAGGAGGAGGGGGTGATCCACATTCTCCGCGTTCGTCTATTCTGCAGCAGCTTCAACAACGACAACCTACGAGTTTCTTTCCACCCCCGCTTCCTCCGCCTCCTCAACATCCCGCCGGTGTCATCCCGTTTGCTCCATCTCTCGCACCACCACCACCATTACCTCCTCGTCATCACTATCAACCACAAATCATACCCGTTCCAGCACACTCACACCGCTCCTTTTCACATCATCACCCAAATTTTGGTTCCAACTTCAACAACGCATCAGGACTGGGCCCCGGGGTGAACGGTGGTGGTAGTCCCGGCGGTGTCGTATTCTCACCTGGAGACCCCCGACTTGGAGGGCGGATGTGTTGGAATTGTGGTGGGAGTGGAAGGGAGAGTTTGTTTTTCATTTTTGATGAGGGGAGATGTGAGGTTTGTGCGGGAGTTGGGAGGGTTTTTGGGTAAGCGGTGAGGTGACTGGAGTAATGGATGTAATACGGTCGGATTGTCGTTGTCATGCTATCATGAAATTTATTGTGAAGTTAGGCGGCGTGGGCAGGGTTGAAGATGGCTACAGTGTGCGTTTTTTAGGATTTCGTGGATGCGATATTTATATACTTTTTATCGTTCCCAAACGGAGCGGTGTGTAGAATGTTACTTCCCTTGGAATTTAGCCCTTCAAACACTTTCCCTAATCCTCGCTTCGTTTTTTTCTTGAAAAACAAGCGAATAAACCTCTCCTCACATCCACTGTTCTTTTTACGATTTACATCGTTACTTTCCTTCATGTTGGATCCTTCTCAAACGGTTGGCTTACGTTGACTGTAGTGCATTCTGGTACTGCGACGTCATCAGGCAGCGTTCCGTTGCGCCCACTTGCCCTTCTTCCTCAAGCCAACCAACAGTGTGAATGTTCCTTCTAGCGTCGTTTAACAAGCATGAACATTCCGTTTCCCTGTTCCCCCTTCCTTTTGATCTTTCTTATGTTTCTGCTTGCGCTTTCCTATTCATATCGAAATCTACGTATGAGAACTCCATTTCTTCCTTCCCTTTACGCTACTTCCCCATTTACACAGGCCTACCAACGCTCATGCAGGAAGTGCTATGCTACGGATGGCCAGGCTTCTCTTTGACTCCGGCGCTCAGCCTTTCTCTCTCTCGTGCTGTGTCTATTAAATCATCGTAGCCGGCCGGGCCGCCCATCGCACAAAAGAAAAGTTGACCCTTAGCAACGATCGTTTACGCTTCGCCAGGGGGAGAGGGAGGGTCGTGCAGTAGGGATTTGGGATTGGCCAAGTCGGAGGCCGTGGAAGGGGGGAGCGAGTTTTGGGAGGAGGCGAGCAATGGAGTACAGGCGGAGGGACATTGCTATGTCGCCACCTCACATACAATAAACTTGTTATACAGAATGAATACAGTTTTGCTGTGAGCAAAAGATAACTAACTATAGGGAAAAGTGAGATGAAAAGGGAGCGAATTTTGATTGGATAACAAAAAGCGAGCCCAAACCAAAGCTTATCGAGACTAAGTGTACACACATTCTAGATTGTTAGTACTGCATCTCTTGCACTTCGGCCGAACCCGATTACATTTCATCTTCCTTGGCTTTGAGTAATGTTCTTTTTTAAAAAAAAATTGATTGAACTGAGGGTAAGTTGACAAATAGATGTCTCGCTTACCTTGGCAGTTAGTACATGCTTTGTCTCGTTCTTGGCGAGTACGTGCGGGACGTGTTGTCATTGGCTCCAATGTGCCCATGCTAAACAGACTGAACTGTCCACGTTCTTGCGGTTCGGGCTCTTTTGTAGCCTTTCCCTTCAAACATGGCCAATCAGCATTCACAAAACAGGTGCTACACTGCTCTGCACCGTTACACCCCATTTTTTGCTCTTGACAGGAGTAGTTGTTTTTTGAGACAAATTTCAAATGAGGAGTGACTAGATATTTACGTACATCGTGGTGATAGATATGAGCCCCAGAGCCTTTTATGGCCTGCTGTCTATCCCCACAAAATCAGTGTAAGTGAATGCCCGGTCTTGAAATAGACATGAAGAGCTCATCCAACTTAGTTTTACTTCTTGGTGTTGGTCCTGAGATGGTGGAAATATAGCTTGAGGGAGGTAATAGACATAAACATTGAAGACAAGCTGGACTAGAACTCCCCATGCCTGTATTCCTGGGTGGAGTTGGCACATACTGTAATAGTAAAAATGGAGTTGGTACATACTGTGATGGTACATTTTCATTGTGCCAGATGAACTTTTTCTGTCTCGTATAGGCAATAGGTAGGGCTGGTATGATACCTGACTCACATATTGTCCTGAACCTGATGCCTCTTGTTGGTCCATATGGGCTGACTGGGCACCAGACACCTTTGACCATTTCAAAAAGCTATATTTAAGTGGTGCGCGGCCTGACTCACTTGTTGATCCCTGGTGGGGCGACATTTGCTGCACACCAGACACCTTTTCCCATTTCAAAACCTACATTTAATATTGGTGTGAGGCCTGACTCACTTGTTCATGCCCTCTAGACCTCGTCAACATCTCTGAATTATGTGAGGATCCCGAACCTGGTTCCTGGGGTTGGTGCAGAGGGCGTGACACTGGCTGGGCACTAGAAATCTTTTATAGTCTCATATAAGCGACGAGTAATGCTGGTATGAGGCCTGACTCACTGGGAAATAGTCTCGAAAGCTGGGCAATGGTTGTGATCGTTGCATGGTTCCTGAACTCAGCATGGGGGGTAACACTAGCTGGCTGACAGCAAGTTTGTTTCCGTCTCGTATAATTTGGACGACATGTCATGATATTCAGCATGACTCACAGCGTCAGTTTTACCATTCGGATTCTAATATCATATAGGCACTTTTGGCTAGATGTAGCTGGTTTGATTCACCTCATGATGCTGAACACTGCTTTCAGCTTCATCAGATATTCTAATCTGCTGTGTGTAAGGAGTGTAAGGACTCCAGGGTATATCCTTTACTCACACTTTGGTCAGTCTCCGTGTCAGAGGGTTGACTATCAGATGGCAGAGGACATGCATTGAGACCGGATGAAAATGAAAAATGAAATAAACAAGAGTAATCCACCTGTGCATTGCTTTTTAAAATGAAAAGTTGTATGAAAGTGAATACAGTTTGCCCAAAGGCCAGCTTTGGATGTTCATTGTGGGGAAAATATGCAGGGAAGCTTGAATTTCCCCCTAAGAATCTTTGACAGACACCAAGGATCAAGTTATGATATATACAATTTGATAAGATCATGGTGAAAACAGAAGACGTGTCTGATAACAGTTTTGCAATGCACCCAGAAGATCGCAAGGACAAACATACTCTGTTATCACGCTTGTAATAAAGTTAAGTTTTTTTTGGTGATCCAAGTAACCTCAGAATGTTTAATCTATGACAGCACCGCCTGACACAGTTGTTTGCAGTAACAAAAGATAAGATGGGGAGAACCGGCTCCGAGATACTGTCCATTTGATTTTCATCATCATGGCACTGAATAGTTGAGAAAGGCAGCCTTTGGATGGAGGTTAATACATGAGAGGCAACATATGGAATGATGGACTGTTTATATTGTTGAGATGTTTTCAAATTTGTCACAAGCTACTTGTCTCAGTCAAACTGATAACATGGCCGCACTGAAACTGTACGAAAATTGCTGGTCTGGATGCAAAACCACTTTTGGGGCATAGGTTTATGCATTCATGCATTCACAGCCATCTATCAGTGGGAAAAGTAGGAGGAGGAGGACAGGTGTTTCAGATGACTCGTGACAGACTTTCCATCAGTGTTGTCCCATTCACTTGCACTGCCACCACCCTCTCCATTCCTGACCCACATCTCAACCATCCAATTATTGGCCCCGACTTCAATCCATGTCATTTTCTCACCGGGAGGCACTCGCCTTGGAGAGTGATTGCATTGGGATTACAATGGGAGTGTATCAGGTAAGCATGAGGTGAATTGATTAAGGTCAAATTGTGTTGTCATGCTATCTAGGGATTTATTGCGGTGCAAGAGGGATGATGATGAGTAAAGAATCACCAAATGGACAAGGCTACATGCACTTCCCAGGAATATGCTGAATCCTTCTTGTTTTCGTTGCCAACACAGCGTCCCCCATACCAATGACATACTTACCCACATCTTCAGCACCAAAAGTCCTCCCTCAGACTGCAACTGCTATGCATGTTGAGAGTTCAATGTAAGTCTTTTCTTCATGTTTTTTTCATCTGCTTTTGTTCTCATTGTGTTTTTCTGCTCTTACTGTCAGGTCTCCCAGTTTGCAAGCTGCTTCACACTCTTTCTGTGTTTGTTTTGCCCCTCTCCCCACGTCCACATTTCTTGCTCATCATCTTTCCTCCCACATGCCACTTTGATTTTCCCTTCCTCAGTCCCACTCTTTTCTTGCATGTAAAATTTCTTCAAGTGCTAGTCCTTCCTCCATTCTGCCTTCTTCCCTCATCTGCGTCAGCTTGTGAGTCTATTTGCACTCCAGCTCCAGATGCCACTTGACCACTAGCATATTAACCTACCCACCATCTAGACAGGCCACATTGGTTGCCTGGTGGGTAGTGCTACACCTAGTCTTCTAGGGTTTAGACCCACTGTAAGGTCATTCGGGGCATGCGCCCATCGCCGCAGCTGCCCTGTTAACCTCCTCGTCATCAACATCGGCCATAGATTACACTCCTCCCCACTGTCCCTCAAAAAGGGAAAGATATCAATATTGTAAAGAGACTTGGTGGTCAAGCCGGGAAGCTTATCTTGAGACGGGGGTTGGGGAGTAAGTAAGCCATGGAATACGTGCAGGGATGCTAGTTGTCCCTGCAGGCAGAAGGGAAAATCAATGGACTGTGACTTTTGCTTTCTTCTCACTCACAATAGACTTGCCATACAATAAAATATAAAGTTATCTGATACAAATTTGCTGGGAGCAAAAGATAACTATAGAGGAACTTGAAGAAGTGAGTTAAAAAAAAAAGAGAGTAGATTATGACTGGTATTGACAGTTTAAGGCTTAGATGAAGCTTTGCCCTTATCCCTTGGTATTCAAATTTATGATAAATATAGATAAAGGTTGCAGGCAAATCACACACTTTTTCTTTTCCTTGTACTCACACTCAGCAGGTTTACCTGTGTAGATACACATATTACATGGCGGGCCCCCCCGGTCACACATTCGTATTTTGTGTGATGTCATGCCTTTTTATGTCACAGTAAACAAAGGGTAAGTTGGGTTAATGAATATCTTGCTTACCATAACATGGATTACATGCTCTACTTCGATTGGTTCTAGGTGTTTCTGATACTGGCACCCACCAACATGGCCGCTCCCCATTTGCTGAACAGGTGCTACACTGTGACTCTCCATCACACAGCAGTTGTTGCTCTTTTTGAGATCAGTTGGATCAATGGAATCAGAATGGCTAACTTTGCTTACTTTTACAAAATTGACACTTTCTTTCAGATACAGAAACAGGTGGAGTTCCTTGCTGTGCAATTTGTTTCTCACTATCCAAGTTCATATGTTAATAAAGCATTTTCAGGCAGGTGAACCCAACATACACATCTGGATAATGGCACATATTGCCTGTTTGCAGGCACAGGCCACATATATGTTCTTTGTCACATAGCTTCTTCACTCCTTTTCAAGAATAAATTTTTGTTTCCATGAAACAGAAATCAAGTGTGAAATGACTATCTTGCTTACTTCTACACCGTTCACATGCTTCAGGTGTTGGGCCTTTGGTTGTCTGGAGAAGAGTCATGAAGTGTAACAAGTTCATAAGTGTAGCAATTGAATCTGACCTTTTGTTGAGATCCCTCAGAATCCTATATTTCAAGGTCAATATCATACTAGAATGTAGACAGAAACCAAGGCCTAACATTTTTTGAACTTGATGCAACTTTTTCAGCTTTGTGCTAAAGTATCAAAGTCAAAATGAAATGCCATTTCATGGTATGGTGATGAAAGGGATTGTTACACACATCCACAGCCTTCCATGTTACCTAATCAGAATACAAGTAATTATGATACTATGATGCAAATATAAAGAGCTTACTTGTTTCCATGCATTGCCCTTGGCCATTTTGTTATACTGTAAAATTACAAATCAAAAGTTGACAAGGGTAGCCACAAGATGAGTGTAGCATTTAATATTTACATACATTGGAGATCTTTATCCCCATATAATCATATTGTCAGTAAATGCTGTGCTATAATGTAAACACAGATGGCTCACCAAATCCAGTTCCTTGGGCTTTTGTTTGCCCTGTGAAATTACAATCCAAGATTTGACAAGATTAAGAAGATGACAAGTATAGTTATTGAAATATTACAGTTTGTTGAGCACTATGAGAATTCATTATTGAGAGTCAACTATAAATTTATAATTGATGTACCTTGAACTCATTGGCATTGTATCTTCAAGCTGAGAAAATACTGTCAAAACAAAGTGCCTTGCCACAGAGTGGTAATAAAAGGGATGGTTACATACATATGCAATATCTAATGGTTGCTGTTCCTACAAAATTGTAAATAAGAGCCATGCCATGATGTAAACATGAAGAGCTTACTCTGTTCAGTTCCATAGCTTGAAATTGGTCCTGTGAAAATAAAGTTCAAGTAAGGCAACGGAAAAGAACAAAAACCACCTACACTAGCACTCCTTGTGTCGATGACTCTGGGCAGATATGATTCAGATGGCACTGGTATTGCTAGATGTTGTCCCTGGTCTGATGCATGTGCTCTTAGAGGTAGCATCTGCTGTTGTTGGCTGATGAACCTTTTCCATCTGATATAAGCAATGGAGGTCTGACTCACTTGGTGATGTGATGCCTGTGCCAGTTGAACACGATGGGTCGACATTTGCTGGACACCAGACATCTAAGACTACATTTGATGTTGGTGTGCGGGCTGACTCACTGGTTGATACCCGCCTCTTGGACCTGATGCCCGTTGTTGGTCCAGATGGGTTGACATTTGTTGGGCACCGGACATCTTATACCATTTCAAAAGCTGCATTCAATATTGGTGTGAGGCCTGACTCACTTGTTCATATCCTCCAGACCTGGTCAACATTTCTGAATTATATGAGGCTCCCAAACCCGGTTCCCGGGGTTGGTACGGAGGGCGTGACATTGGCTGGGAATCAGAACCCTTTTATAGTCTCATATAAGCGACGAGAAATGCTGGTATGAGCCCTAACTCACTAGGAAATAGTCTCGAAAGCTAGGCAATGGTTGTGATTGTTGCGTGGCTCCTAACCTAAGTATGGGAGGTAACTCTAGCTAGCCGACAGCAAGTTTTTTTCCGTCTCATATAAGCTACAGGCAACGGTGGTATGAGGCCTGACTTACATCTAGTTGCCCTGGTGGTGGCAGTTGATGGAGACGTTGGAGGGATGTTACATCTGGTGAGTGATCAGTGCAGTAGCAGGTGTGACGCTGGCTGGGCAAAAGGAAGGCCGTGTGAGTAATTTGGACGATATGTCATGATATCCAGCGTGACTCACAGCGTCAGTTTTACCATTCAGAGATGATGTCCCAGGATGATTCTAATATCATGTAGGCACTTTTGGCTAGATGTAGCTGGTTTGATTCACCTCATAGTACCGAACACCGCTTTCATATCTTCTAATCTGCAGTGTGTAAAGAGTGTAAGAATTACAGGGTATACGATATTGGCATATATCCTTTACTCACCCTTTGGTCACTCTCCGTGTCAGAGCGTTGACTATCAGATGGTAGAGGAAGTGCATCGAGAGTGGATGAGAGTGAAAAAAGAATTAAAACAAGAGTAATGCACCCGCGCATTGGTGTTGGAAAGAAATAGTCTTATGAGGAAAAGATACGGTTTGCCGAAAGGCCTGCTTTGGACGTTCGTAGTGGGGATAATATGTAGGGAGGCTTGTCCCCCGTATATTTAAATACCTTTGACAGCCGTCGGGGATCAAGCAGGATCAAGGATCGGTGGTGCTCATGGCGACGGAGTGGCGACGGCGGGAAGAGGGGAAGATAACTTATTTGATAATGGGACGGATTAGGCCTTTCAATGCACCCAGAGCAGTGCAACGACGAACATACTCTGTGCATGACAGTCAAGTTTTGAGATAATTCATATGACCTACAGAGTGTTGACGTATAACACCAATTAGAACATAATGACAGCAGCAGCCTGGGGGAGGACCGGCAGCTGATCTTTGAGGTGATGAGGAATTTGCTAGATATTCGCAGTCACGGGATACGAACACGCCCTGCAAAATTTGCAAAATCAGTAACCACGTAACGTCCCATTCACTAGCACCGCCTTCTTTACCCCATGGATTTGACCCCTCTCATAATAGTCGTTCATAGCCGCATCCTCATCATTAAACGCTCGACCCCGACTTCAACAGGGCGGTTGTGATGGGAGTGGAAAGGACAGTTCGTTTTCGACTTTCTATGAGTGGTGCAGAGGGCATCTTTTGGCTGAGCATGAAGTTGATCGAGTGGGCTCGGATTATATATATCCCCAGTCTACAACTTCTATCCCTGGAAGGGTGCTGTTGAGAGATAGATAACCGTCAGTTTATCCTGGGAATTTCACGTGTCCCAAATGTGAGCCCTTTCTTCGTAAATTCTTCATCCCTTTTGTATTATTTTTTGTTCTACTCGTACATGGCAGTCCACCCATTCTACACATGCGCTCCCTTTCTCCCCATGTTTCAATTTCTCCTTTTCTCCCTGTAAATATTTCTTACTCATCACTTACCCGTTTTGCTTGGGTTTTTCCTTGCTCGCTGCTTGTTACATATGTTAGGTGTTGACTTCTTCATCCTCCCTTTCATTGTTTTTTTTTCGCTTCTTTTTTCCCGTTTCCTTTTTTTGTATCATCACCGCCCACCGATCACCGAAAATCAAAAACACGGTGGGAGCGCACGCATTCATGTGTCTCTTCATACTAGAGCTTGGGCCTGCTGCCATGTCATTCGGGGCACGACAATCACGACCACCGCCGTTGCCTTCTTTATCTCTTCTTCATCACCATCTATCACAAATTATACACACTGTTCCCCACAAAAAGGGATATCAGATGTACATTGGCAATTTGTGGAGGTCGAGCCGGGGGGTTGGGGGGGTGAGTCCAGTGGAGATGGCCCCAAAGGCAAGAGGACTGTTGCTTGCTAATGTCTTCTCACCCACTACTAGACTCGTCATGATATGCAAGATGAAGTCATTCGATACGAATTTGAGTAAAAGATAATTTAAATAAGTAAAGGAAGAAGGGATATAAGGAAAAAGAAAAAGGGAATGGCAACCAGGGAGACCAGACAAAACGAAGCTTATGCCTTGCCATTCAGGATTGGGACGAACATATCGTACCCACATTCCAGGTTTTTTTCAACACATTTCCTACATTTTGGTCGAGCCCGGTCACATAACTTTTTTTTTTTTTTCCCTTGTAACGAACTTTTTTTTTTCGAAGCAAACAAAGGGTGAGTTAGAGATGTAAAATGAATATTCCCCTCACCTTGGCAGTTAATACATCCTGTATATCGACTTTGGCGAGTGGCTTTGGTTGCAGCACTGGACTGACCAGGTTCTCCGTTCCACTGACATTCCCGATCATCATTTGCCGAACAGGTGCTACACTGAGATTGACCATCACACATCAGTCCTTGCTCTGTTTGAGATGTTAGACAAATTTCAATTAGGGAATGACTAGCTTGCTTACTGTCGCAAAATTGACACTTATGTTCGGATGGAACAGATACAATCACTTTCTCTGGCACTCGTAGATCGCTATCCAATTTCATACGCCAATTGGATAGCATTTTCAAGCAAGGTGATTCCAAAACTCACGTGTTAGAATACCGACACATTTCACCTTTTTCCAAGCAGGAGTCGCATATACTTTTCTTGTTGCACCATTGTTTAAGTGCTTTCAGCAAAGTTCATGTGACGAAAATTAAACGCAGAATGATTATCTTGCTTACCGGAACACTGTAGACATGCTCGCCTCGGTCGCCCGCGAGTTTTCGTTCCGACAGTCTGAAGAAGAGTTGAGAAGGGTAACAAGGTGCAGTCCGAGTGAGGAAATGGAATAGAATGAAAAACTAACTATATTAGAGTCCTCCATGCCTGCATCTTCGAGTGATTCAAGCTGCGATGTCTGACCTAAATTTGATGGGTCATCTGATGTCGATCCTGTTAAATGTGATTGCACATCAGGCCCTCCAGTCAACTTTTCCGATCTCATATCAGCTACAAGTAGCACTAGTATTAAGCCTGGCTCACTTGGTGATCCGCTACATCCTCTGGCAGTTGACCATGGGACGGAGGCTGTGGGGATCCTGGATATAAGACCCGTAACTGGATCGCCGACTGTAAGGCTGGCTGGGGTAATATAAAGGAGAGTTACATCCCACACTGTGTGAGTGCTTTGGAAAATATGTGGTGGTGTTCCATAACTCACTGTGTCAGTTCCACCACTCGTAGATAATGTGTAGCTGGCTTGGCTCGGCTCGACATAATGAAAACCTTTTTTGGCATCCTCTACTGGATCAAATCTTTTGATCTGTTGTGTTTACTCTCACCCGTTGATGACTCCCCGTTCCACTATTACCGGAAGATGGTAGAGGTAGGGCATTGAGAGTGGAAAAAATTGAGAGAAGAGTTAAAACGACAGCAACGCGCCCGCACATTGATTCCTGAATTGAATATTTGTATGCAATGTATGGTTTTCCCAAAGGCCAGCTTTGGACGTTTGAAGTAGAGAAATGGGCAGAAAATCTCGGTAGATTTGAGAACCCCTGATGGCGACCATGAATCAAATTCAGTTCATGACTATTTGATGTTTTCCGGAGCAGCCGTTATCAAAACAAATATAGTAAACGTATTTGATAATGGGACGGGAACGCAACAACGATTAACTGCTGTCACGCTTGCACAATAGTAAAATCCTCATGAGGGGAATATTTAAATACCGTCAGAGTGTCAACACCTATCAGAATGCTCTGTATTTTTCAACACCAACCGGGGAATGCTAGTTCAATGAAGATCAGAAACATAGATCAAGCAACGCTTGATCAGTTTACAAGGTTGCTTCAGTTAAATCAACAGGTCGGAGCTAGTTATTTGGAGGCGGACAATGTCGGGCTTACTACTAACCATGACCCCAGATGAGAACCAACGAAGTGCCGAGATCGACTTGGCTCCATGGAGGGAGGGTCGGTGTGCTGTGTTCAACTATATGCCCTTGTGACAGAGCAAACCGTGGTGGAGGACAGGCGGAGCTAGTCATACATTGGATGGCCGAGTATTACGTCGATGTCTGTTGTCAAACTGATAAGTTATAGCCCTGAATATCTTTCACCAGGTATGTCTTATTCAAACTTATGTGATTAGCTGATAAGATTGGGATAGGAGGTAGAAACAAAACAAGAACTAATCGAACCCAATGAGGCTATTTGACGTAGATCCTGGGAGATTATGGGTCAAGGTGAACCAACCGGATTGGAGTTTCTAAGCCTCGGCGATTGATAAGCAGTAGTGGGTGCGTATTGCGATGATTGTATCTGCAGCACAGCGGACTTTTTCAGCCTCATCGTGATGTCAGGATTTGCAAGCCAGTGGATGCCCCACATACAGATATCCACCGTGCAAATAAGCTTAAATTGACAAATCATTGGATTGCGAGCTTTCGCGATTTTGGCGTGCATATAGATTGACATGGGGCAGGGCAGTCACAACTATGCAAGTGCAGGTAACGGTGACAAGAAATAGGGGGGCTTTAGTACCTAAGCGCGTGTACGAACATCGCTGAGGTACCGGGATAAAGGAAATGAAATTAAACGAATACGTGAACTCGCGGACACGGTCCGAAACATCAAACTTTCTAGACTTTCCTGATAAATAGTGAGCGTTTGATGTCTGTCGTCACGGTGGTCGGGGCCAAAACCTGCCAAAAGTATGGCTGCCTAGTTCTGGTCCTTCAGGTCGATGCCCAATCTGTGGTCCTTTGAAGAAATGGGCGCTTGCAAGTGTTACGGGGGGCAACCTCCCCGATGGGATGTCAAATGAGCAGCCTTTTTTCTTTCCACTATCGTTATGTTTGGGAACGTGTTTCCGTCCGTTGGTTGCTCAAGTATTCCTTGGAGGGATAACACCATCTTTTAAGTACACTATACAGATATTTCGAGTCAACGATATATGCAACCAAGTCAACACCATTTGATTCCCCTGGAGCCCCAAATAGCGACAGTACGAGAAAAATACAGAGACCGTTTAGTATAATCAATATTAGACTGAATTCGAATAATCACGACGCTGGTCCATCTCCACAGTCACTTGGGTGCCCTTTGATGTCGAACCAGTTGGATCCAATGTAGTGTTATTGGAAAGCATAGTATTCAGGCTTATCTTGGTTGGAGCGTTGAACTTCGAGCCTGTATCGGTAGTCGAAACCGTTTCAGTGTCATACACCATACGGAAGTGCACCAGCACAATTATCATGGTGGGAATAATGCCCTAGTAAAAATGACCGTTTCATGCCAAGTCTCATCCGTTGAGAAAAAGAAAGACGCCGTACTATGAGTGGTATCTCGAGATTGAGCATGACGCCAACTCCATTGCTTTTGGAATAGAAAAGGATGAGGCCGATGAGCTTTTTACAAAACGTCAGCGAGAGGAGTCAAAGGGGGTTCTAATTTACCTGTGATATAGCATATAGGGTCCCCGATTCTATCAACAAAATAACTGCACTTGTGGATTGCCGAGACGATCTTTCCCCCACAGAACGAGCTATAGAACTTGGTGTCCCGGATCGCAAGTACCTTAATATTACTCAGCTGTCAGCTATCAAAGGATTTGGTATGCAATATCCTCACAAGATTCTTCCTGCAATGAGACCCGTGCAGAGGAAAGTGTTTATCACGATCAGGACAACGGGAACCGTGGAGAAAAATAGAGTGTGTTTCTCTGGTGAGACACTCAAATTGATAGCTGACCCTATTGTTACAAGTTTCTGAGTTCATATACGGCGGGGGATGGGAAGAAAAAAAAAGCGCATACCTGTGGAAGCCAGCATGAGGCCTAACGGGATGAGAATAACCAGCCACCTGCGATTCCAAACGATCCAAACCCTGAAATGGTGATATGCACACGGTCGCAACAACCACCTTATAAAAATAAGCCTTACCTCCATATAATAATGGCATCCGAAATCGCAATCTGTTTTGCCACTAAGCTTAGCGATGTTTCGGAAATGACAGTGACAGGATCTAGTTATACCTGAAGAATAGGGAGCCAAATCAAAGCCTCGGAAATGGCACGGGTCTTGGGACGAGGAACATCAGTGGCATCCTGTTGCATCAGGAGCGAGAAGTGGCCAATTGCAAAGAGGTACATCAGAATGGAGGCACCAAACAAGACTTTGTGGGATAGTGGCATGCGGCGGTGCCGAGTCCTGTTTGTGATTGTGAGCTTGTCATGCTAATGAACGGGTATGTTTATAGGTAAGCACTTGATAACCCAGCATATAAATATAACGAGAACAGAGTATATTCCTGTCATGATCGTTTGAACAAATTCCCCTCGACATCCCAACGTTCACTTACGTACCGAGCAGAAACGATACGGCAAAAATCGAATAGTACTGCAGGAGGTGACGAGAGGGCGCCATCTTTTGAGGAAGGAGGGGTAAGAGACCAGATGGAAGCGACTGAAAAGATATGCCGCGAAATGATGAAGGTATTTATTCTGTTTTCAACTCGGAAGAATTGATATGAACGTTCACTCTGTGATGCATCCATCTCCTGTCATCCCGGATGTGTATACGAGTCTTGACATGAGCATTCGCCCTGTAGCGCATCCGTCAGCCGTCATTAGTGTTCTTCCAGTGCTGCTATGCATGTACCCATGCTACCATTCTGAATCGTTGCCAGTGTGGTGATACCTACGACGGTTGTCGAGGATCATATGGGAACAATCACAGCTGACCTACCTCGTCAGCCAACATAAAGGCACTCTAAGTGCCCGGGATGATGGTCAGTTGGGAGAAGATGCCGTTAATGTGATGTTCGGCATCTCTGTCGGAGCCTGTAATGTATTGAAGTTATTTTTAAACCTCTGATAATCAATTTTTTTGACTTGGACCAGCGCATGGCACTCATCAACGTCTTTCCATCGAAATGACACGCCAAAAATACTCCACAGCCAGCAGAGACTCCCAACAAGAATATCAAAGCTCGAAATGAGATAAGCTGCATTTTATACGGAGGAAAGAGCCAGCATCCTCCCACGTCCCCAAATGCCATACGTCAGCCCCTTTGGAGAACCCAAGTTTTGAAACGAGTACAATTGAGAAGCCTAATAAAGGTGCACACGCCCACGCCTTCATTATGAGTCTTTGATAGACGTGACAAAACCAGACCAAATGATAACCATGTTCCTAGGCCGCGCCATATACGAATACGCACCACCTCATAAGGCCCGAGTTGGCCATTCCCCGTAAAATCGCTGCTTTCGACCTTCGGCTATCACATTTAATTCATAACTCTCCACTTCGTCCTGGTGGCTGCACTGCATTTTACGGACGACGATCAGTCCGAACGCTCAACGATAACGTTCTGTCAACGTGTCAAATCTCCCTCAGAATCGCGGCGGTTTCCTGTAGGGAGGTAAGGTGTCACTGCATACTATATCATATATCAAACTACTTGTTCAAACATTATCAGGTGATGATCCCCTCCCGCGTCCCAAACATGCGAATCAAGGCCTGAAGCTTCATTGGGTATCTCAAAGCCCCCTCTATCCACCCAATTTTGTCGACCACATAACTAAGTTTATACTTCTGAAAAAGGAAAAGTGAAAACCAAGCACACACTGCATCGCTAGTTTGCGCGATGACTCCTTACATTTTTACCCATCCACCCCCATCTGACACCCGTACAGCCTGAGGTAGTTGCACCACGACATCTCATCACATGCATTGAGCGCTAAAGCTCATCAGAGCCCTGATTTCGTGTTCACGTATTGCGTTCGGTGAGTCTTTACCTACCTAGAATATCGAGCTAGTTGGTCCGTCATGTCCGGATTTTGCGAGAGTAAATTAACGGAAAACGACGCTCTCATCGAACTCAAGAAAACTACTAAAACACGTTGGGCCCTGTCGAGCAGTGAAAATTTTTGCTTGGGTACCTTTTGGTTTTACATCGTCCGAGTTGCTGGACATATAGAAAGGGCGCCTGGGTCGCTTCAATACAACGATTTGAGAATATTGATCTTTCACTCACTGATACTGGTACGGTTTGGGATGTGCGTCCACTTAGGAGATAGACTCGACTATGTGCACATACCTTCAAGCTGCGTGGTATTGCGGAGGAGCGGAACGGGCCGGGGCCCAGGTAAACGCTGGCCCGGGATTCAGACAAATAAGATGCCGGCTCATATCAAGCAGTTCACATATCCCAAGACGTATGAGATTCGCTCGTTGTAAACCTTTAGCTAAGACAGACATGCATACACAAGCTATCTTTAGTTGCTCAGATTTTCGTTTCAGCATAAACTCGCGACCTCACATCACGCATTTCAAGAGAAGGATACAGTGGGGTGCACCAAACACCGAAAGTCCGCTGTCAAACCCAAGTGCCAGCTCAGCATTAGTGAGCCAGTGTTTTCAGAGTGATATTGAACTGTCTCGAACGCCTGACCTTTCGTTTATTTTTTGGTTCATTCCAGCAGCTACCTCTCCTCAATAGCGTCATTCTAGAAGGTCACAGGGCATGCCTGTTTTCTTCTCGCCGGAGCCATCTCTTCAAGCATTTCTTGATGTAGTGCTTTACCTCTGAGCTGCACATACATACATTCGATGTACATCTCGAATCAAGGTTTCTTTGTCCTTGGGCCTTTTGCTCAGGCTGCTGGACCGCGTGTGTCACATCTTTTTTAATGAAGGCGCAGTTTCGAGAGCATCTTCAATTTCAGTAATAGTCGAGTTGCACGTCAACAACTGGGCATACCAAGCTGCATGGCTCACTCGCTTAAATGCATAGCAAATAGTCAGGGTGTCTTCATCGCCTCGTTTCTTGAAGACGTTAGGTTCGACCTGCGTATCACGCTGAAATGTTACCAGGAGTAAGATACGGCCTACGACTCCCACTTCTGATACAATGGCGTAGAACCGAGCTCAACCTCGCGGATTCTGGGATATCTGCCTTAAAAAAAGGTAAGTAATAACTTTATAAACTCCAGGCCTACCCTCAAAGGTATGTCTTCATGCCAACGGATGGAGGGATGCTGCGGGTACTGAAATCGTGTCATTAGTTGAAAC
>CEMU01568943.1:1951-12338 GCA_900068965.1 Calocybe gambosa
ACTACTCTTTGTCTGCTGTGGCAATTTTTTGCACCCGCTCTCTCGCTTGAGCATGCTTTTTGACGTGTCGGTGCCATGTGCATTGTAGTATATTGCTCTCGTAGTTATCATCCCTCTGCCATGTACATACTTTTGTCAATAATCATCGAAATATTTTACGTCGGCAAATCGAATTTGTTCCTATTTGGAGTAGTCGCCAAACCTTCAGAAGTTGCCATGTCGTCACAATCTATCGTCTCCCAAAGCTCGAGTTCTGCCTCAATCGCCGCTGACGGTAAAACCAAAGGTACTCAACAATCAAGGAATCCTGTATCCGTACGGCTATACAAGGTCCTTGGCAGCAACTTCGACGATGACGCGACGAAGGAGGCCCTGCAAACACTATCTGACCTTTACGTGACGCAGAATCCGTCAAAAAGTAGCGAAAGAGCCTCTGCACTCGCTAACGAAGGTGAAGACGTTTTTAAGGGCGTCTCGGGTCAAAACTCGGAAGCTGTCTCGCTATCGGAAAGTGTTCCTGGAGAGTCAGCGGCGCGTGCTCGTAAAGACCTACGAAGAGACATGGAAAACAAGCTAGTAAAGGGAAGCAAACAGTTTTTAAAGGTCTTTGGAGACCTGGACCAAGTGTGTGTGTTTGATGTCTGCGTGCAGGAGGAACAAATCTATTGACTTGCCACCGTGTAGAAACTGGGTGAATTGCAGCGGAACATCAAAACAATGCAATCGAGTTGCGATGACGCTGAGCAGCAGTTAAGAATCACCACTGATACTAGCAAGGACCTGCTGGAGCGAGCTGGAAGCTTAAGGGAGGAAAGGTGAGTATCAATGAAATGTTCTGTGTAGTTGTGTAGCCTGACAAGACTTTACAGGCGAGAAGTTGAAGCTAAAAGATCCATTGTTACTGCGTTTCTTGCGCGCTTTACTCTCACCGAGGAAGAATCGAGCATTCTAACCTCGCGTGAAGAACCTGTTGGACCGCGCTTTTTTGGAGTCATGGACAAGACAGAGATGATCCGAGATGACTGTACCATCCTAATGTCCGGAGAGGATGGTCCAACGAAAGCAGGGTAGGGTCGCCGGCGTCCATTCGTTGCACTTTTTTTTTTAATGACAATCGACTTAGCCTGGACATCGTAGCGTCAACCTCGTCAAACTTAGAGCAGGGTTACGAGAAGATTTTGCGCTGGTGCTCACATGAGTTCAGGCAGATGGACCGAGATCTTCATGTTGATATCAGTCCGATAATGGGGGAGGCGATACGACGATTACGGAAGCGTCCTGAATTGTTAACGTTCGTGGCCAAATTTCCATCTCATCGCTTTCCACATTGAAGTGTACTATCTTTCAGAGAGGCATTGTCATTCTTCTCTCAATCACGCCAGACCGCTCTCCTGTCATCCTTTATTACTGCTCTGACTCGAGGCGGGCCCTCAGGTTTACCACGTCCGATTGAGCTTCACGCTCATGATCCACTCCGTTATATTGGAGATATGCTGGCATGGGTACATCAAATCATCGCTGCGGAGCATGAGCTTCTAGAAACACTTTTCGGCCTCGCGAGTGACGGTAGGATGGTGGGCAGCGTCCGGAGTTTTAATGCAAAAAGCGAGGAGGGAGAATGGATTCGGGACTTGATGGATTCTTGTGTTGGAAAGCTGTGTCCACCGCTCAAGGTCAGCTCTTTTGCATGGCTATACCCGCCCTCCGACCAAAAACCCTAAAATGTTCTGTTTGACATTTTAGCTCCGCGTACAACAAACGATACGTTCGCAAGAGAGTACCATTGTGTCTTACAAAATTGCCAACCTTCTTCAATTTTATATGTTGACGATGCGACGAACAATCGGAGAGGAGGCTCTTCTTTCAACGACACTTCTCGAGTAAATAAGCCTCCATAATCCACCACCTATCATTCGCTCACTGATCTTTGTATAGACTTACAGAAGTCGCATATAGCTTGTTTTATGAATCGATTTCAGCTCAGGGCCTGTCAGTTTCACGGGTTCAATCAGTGAGCCCGTTCATATCAGTTCTCTCGTTTAGAAATCTTACCTTTGCTCGAGGACCTAAACGATACCGCTCTGACTCTCCCTCTCCCCGTACTCGACCACGTCCAAATCCTCCGGGAAATAATGTCAGTTTATGAGTCTTCTCTTCTGGAAGACGAAGATGAGGATGAGCAAGCCGCCGGCTTTGAAAAGATTCTGGATATCATGATCGACCCGGCGATTGAGGTCTCTCTAAGTGATAATGAGGAGAAACGTCGGCTAAGACCTAAATGGGACCAGCCCGTTTACGCGCTTAATTGTCTCAGCCACCTTAAAGTTAGTAGTTGCCCTCATCTTGAGGGGATATCAAACTCTAATATGTTGTAGGCCGCCTTGGAGCCGTTTTCGTTCACGCAAGATAAGCAACAGACAATTCAATCCGTGATAGAAGAGAGGGTGTCGGTTCTTATTGAGGAGCATGTGGGTGTTAAAGTGCACTATTGTTTGAAGCTCGCTGATCCACAAACAGTATGAAAACATAATGGCTGACGCAGGCATCGACAGCATATATGACATATGTGCGAAACATGATAAAAGTGTACGTCCCGAAATTTACTCCCTTTAATGTAATTACCCATCGATTCCTCAGGAACCACTCTCTCGAGTTCCAGGCGTGCAGCCCGCCGATCTTCAAGCTGCCCTTCATAACTTTTCACTCTGGCTGTCAAGCGATGAAGTCGTTCAGTCGCCTCGTCTTTCGTACCTGACAGCCCAACGGCTACACACTCAGATACACCAGGCAGCGCTAGAGAAGATGGCTCATGCGTATCGTTTAATATGTGAGGAGGTCAAAAAGCAGGAGAACAAGTATGAAGCTGCGTCGACGCTTCTTGGGGGCGAACGGCCATTTGGTCAGCTACACTTGCTATATCAGATCCTCGGGCTTGATGAGGATGCTGAATCTAAATGATGTATGGTTGATTAATCACTGTCCTTTACTGCCCTTGTTTCAATTGCACTTTTTTTGTTCGACGCAAGGAAAACTCGGTCAGTCTCGGCGATGGCCTTCAAGCCGTCAAATTAAACAAAAGAGAAGAACCGCTTGTTGCGCCTAGAAACAAGGAATCCTTGTTTTTCCGGTTCCGCTTCGAATATTCGTGATTGCATTTAATTGCCATATGGTGCCTCGCTGCAAGACGTGTGCCCTGAGCCCGCCTCCAGAGATCTTGGCCACAGGGGGCCAACATTGAACCCGGTTCCCGCCACATTTTCTGTCTGTTCCTATGTTTTTCCCTTCCCCAAGATTATTATCGCTTCTCGAATGTCATGATCAACAGCCTACCCCTGCCAAGCTATTCCCCGACCTTTTCTGACCGTTTGCACCGTATAAATACGAGCTAGAAACGTCGTTTCTACCCAGCCCAATCATGCGCTACTCCATCCTTCAGTTGGCAGCTCTTGCGGGACTTGCTAGCGCCCAGTTCCAGCCTTCAGGCATCCCCTTCAAGTCCCCTGTTGTCACCGCTTCTGGTCTATCCGCCAGAGTTATTTACACTAACCTTACCGCTTTAGGTGCCATCACCTTTGATGAAAAACAAAACCTACTCGCTGTCGAACTTGGTGTAGGCGTATCCGCGTTCACACACGTCACTTCTCCCTCGCCTGGCTGGACTCGAAATGTCGTTGTCAAGAATCCGGCTGCGAGTTACGGAATTGAAATCGATGGTTCAAGACTCTATGTCAGTACTGGTCAAGACGTGATCCTGTATGCATACGACGTATCAACCAAGTCAATCGTTCCTGGATCCACTCCCTATCCTGTCATCAATGGTATCCCTGCTGATGGTGGTAAGTGGGCACGACAGAATCATCAACCCTAGATCCTCGACTAAAAATTATCCCCACCATAAAATCTTAGAATTCTCAAGCCATCCTATTCTATTGGAACGAGATACCAGTGGCAAAGCTATCTCACTTCTTGTTGGCACCGGTCCCTTGACCAATATTGATCCCACCGCGCGTGACCCCGCCTCTGGACGCTCACAAATTCGGCGTTTCGTGTTCCCAACAATAATCCCCGCTATTTTCCCTCCACCGCCGCTCCCTTGGTCAAGAGGCGAAGTTCTTGGCTATGGCCTCCGTAACCCCGCTGGTTTTGCTTTTGCCCCAACCCCGACGATTTCACCGTTACCAGTGGAACCCAAGCATATCCTGTATGTTGCGGAAAATGGTGCATCAATCGATAATGTGACTACTATCGGCGTCACGCCCAAGTTTGTCAACGACAATCCTGCTGATGAGTTGAACGTGATCGACTATGCGACAGATCGTAAAAAGTTTTACGGTTTCCCTGATTGCACTACATTGTGGAACCCACAAGCTGATCCAATAGGCGTGCCACAGTATACAGGACTCGCGAGAGGAGATCAGATCAGTCTACAGCTGTTGGCAGAGAGAGGTGATAAGTGGTGTAGAGAAAACGCGAACAATCAAGTCCCATTGCTCCCGCTCCAGGTGTGTGTTGTGTTATTGCCATTTACGGCAATTGATAAACTTGTGAATGATCTGACCTTAATTTCAACACAAAGGCACACTCTTCACCCACAGACGTCAAATTCTACGAAACTCCTAGATTGACTAGTACGGCATCGCTGCCGAGGGAGTATATTGGAGACGCATTCGTTTCGTTCTTCGGCTCATTCAATCGCAGCCCACCAACTGGCTACGGAGTGGTCCGGTGAGTAGCGCTCGGATCCTCGGCGCTCTAGACGTGGCGATATGTAAAGGATCTGAACTAACGACTTTGATTTTGCTGTTCACTAGTGCGTTCCTTCCCGTGGGAACGGCTCCCACCAAGCTACAATATTCTTTCATCATTCAAGCAAAAGACCTGAACTCTTGTCCTGGATCATGCATCACACCTGCTGGTCTGGCATTTTCGGGTGGCAAGCTGTACTTCAGCAGCGTCCTTACCGGCGAGGTGTGTAAACGGGTCTCTGGATGCATTTTGTCAAACCTATATCTGATCCTCAAATCTAGCTTGCTGTGATTGAGAGGAGTTCGTTCACGACAAACCCTTAATTTAGGTGTCTCCAATGTAAATTTACGATTCTAGTGCTACGTGGTGATAAGCACTTGACTATATTGGTGGAAGCGCTTTGAAAGAAACGGCCCCCGACCGCAGCCCCAGCTGGCATGCGTCCCAAAATGAAACGTGAAACGTGATGAGCTGCAATCATTAATCTTGGCGTTTCCACGTACTGCTGTCTAAATAAAAGAGATAAGATTATATTTGACGCATCTTTTTGCATTGCTGCTTGAGATGGGACAGCACCTCCCTGAGCATTTCAAGGAAGCTATCTAGCGAAATATCCGATAGAAACCCTGCTTTACCCCAAGCTCCTACACCTTTTACCTCGTTTCAGAGTTGTAGTTGATTTGGTACAGCTTGGCACCTGCCAACTTGTGGGGCGAGAACATCGGAGCATCCCCAGGCCGAACCTTGAGATATTCACAAGGATGGAAAAACAGGTGATCCCTGGTCCATCATTCAAACTTCCCAGCTCTACAAAGATACAGCTGTCACTGGGGCTAAATTTGTGACCCAATACAACAGATCAATTGATCAAAGATGGATCATCGAGACTACTGCCTCTTCTTTCGATAAATGGAGTCAGGCCGGAGCGAATTAAAGCACGGCCTCTTCAAGTTGGGTTTTCTCCCGTTCCTTGTCCCTTTACCGTCAAGATGTCGGGCAACTTTCCGCTGCTGAACCCGCTAACCCCAATGGCGTACTTGCTGCCGTCGGTGGCATTCAATACCACTATGGCCTCTTACATCGTCGTGGGGGCCGCTGGTGTAAGCTTACTCATTCTTTGGGCTGAGAAAATTGCTTAGCTTTCCCCCTACAGGCCCTCATTTGGGACATCTTGATCCACGTAGACGACGACTATCGGCTGCTTTTCAAGCACCGACTCTCCCTGACGACTCTCGTCTACTTCATCGCAAGGTCAGATTGGCCCGGTGAAATCGCACTTTTACCTAACTAAAGTCTTTTAATAAAGGGAAACGGCGTTGGTTTTTACGTTGCTTGAGACGATATTCCAAAGTGCGCCCAACTTGCTATAAAGAATGAATTGTATTGATCTCAATATTTACGTCCAGCTACCCAATTGCCCGATTGCCAAACCTTCCAGTCTACCATTACTGGGTTGTATTATGCCGCTTCTGCTTTGGTCGTCTTGTTGCTCTATGGCCAAGTCCGCGCAACCTATACCAAGAGTCACTGGGTCACAGCTATCCACGTACTCCTATGGCTCGGTGTTCTTGGAGGCGGCGTGGCAGCCACAGAAGCTATCGATACCGCTAAATTCATCGGTCCTACCACATATTGTATTCACGGCCCTCTCAAGGTCTTTGCGAACGCAGCACCAGTGACATTAGCCGCCAACACGACCTTCTTGTTCCTCGTCTCTGCCTACTCCTTGCTCACATCAAACACAGAGGCTGACAGATGGGTTGCCCTCAGATCGGGAAGTGGTGGAGTACCTGCCATATCACGGGCGCTATTGCAAGGGACCCAGTCATGGCTATTGTGCGTGTGATTTTCTCTTCGGTTCCGAATCTAGCGCCTGTTGGTTCATCGCTGATAATTGATTCTTATAAAAAGCCTTGCCGTTATTTGTAACTGGTCCATCGTGATCGTTAATTTCATCTTGCGATATCTACCAGCCTATTGGTTCGCGTTTACCGTTTTCAACCTCACCGTGACGAACATCATGGTCTGTCGCGTGTATCGTGATACCATTGAGAAGCCGCCAACTGCGTCTACCCATGGAAGCGCCCAACCCAACTCGGGCTCGATTCATTTCGCGAGGAATGCAACCGTTGTCACTGTTGATATAACTGCGACCAGAATGAGCTCTCGTGGCACATCCGATAACGGAAGTGTTACGGAGAAGACGGAGGAATCTAAAACGCTTAACAACGTCGCGGTTTGAAGACAGCAGAGGCTGTGCCACCGTGGTCCGCATACTTTCGTTATATACAATATTTATTTTCGCCCTCGATTGTATAGTGATTGATATCCGTAACCAAATACAACAAGAACCGTGTTCTCTAATCGACAAATCTGACTTCTTGTTTGTTTCTGAGACCGTGTTGAAAAATCCATATCTTCCCAACAAACGAACAATTCGGTGACTCTTTTATTTGTCCAACATCTGTTTCATCAATTATCTTATCTCACTGGGGACGCGACATCGGACCTCGAATACAACTATTGCTTCAGTTACAAGATTCTTTGTACATAACTAAAACACACTACTCGGTGCCAATATTTTTGGTTTTCATGAACACAGACGCACACACTACGGGGATGACCACCAGACCTGTTACTATCAAAGCAAGCAAAACCCTAGAGCGCGACCTTTCATACCACTCCTGACTGGCATTTCCGATACTAATACGTTCGTTCATACTGGTAGGCTTTTCGGTAGCCTTCAACCCCGTGTCTTCGCGTCCTATTCGTGCTTCGATGAAAGATGTAGATATCGCTTCTTCCCTGATGTTACCAAGTTTCGTATGCCGAAATACCCTGCATGCCATCATGTTCACGACAACAGCATTCAAAATGTAAGTGAAGCGATAGCCAGTAGGAAGTGAAGGAATGACAGTAGTTATCACAGATGCGATGCTGACCAGCATGGAGATCCTTGTGACACACAAATTTATTTAAGGGAAAAACTCAACGGGTCAAGAAAGCACTTACAAATAATAAATTTGGCCATCCTGTAGAAGCGCCTTGGAGAACGCAGGCAGGTCGTGTCCAAGTACGAAGCGCAAACTCGAAAAGCAGCCCACTTTGTTTTTAGGGAAGTCGTATGATGATGAGAGGAGACGCCAAGATATAGCGAAAAATACACATGTGTCGTCGATGAACAGAGAGATTGGAGACAGGGAAAAATATGGATTGACAGTCCCAGGGATACAATAATCAGTTGAGGCTATGACTGATGATTTTCCTGCGAGTGTGACGATTGCCAAAGAACCACCAGCGACGCCTAGCCATAGTAAACTGAAGACGACGATAATGTACTTGTTGCGGTCGTATATCGCTCGGACGCGGAGGAAGAAAAGGAATGCGGTTGAGGTAAACGCAATGTGGTATAGCACACAAGAAGCAATTGTGATATGCTGACAGGGCTTGAGACCGATAGGAGTCACTAGTATGTGAAGACGCAGCTATATTGTTAGTAGGTCGTCGTACGAATAGTTCAAGTTAGTATTCATTACCTCGAGATATGACACCTAGTATAGTCATTAATAGCATGCTTAGTCTGTTCTAATTATTAGTGTCAATGTGGTGCCATTACCAGATGCTCTGATTACCTGGAGAGAAAGTATACAATGGTTGGGAATGTTATCTCATGCCGAAACAGCAATAGATAGTCACTATGGATATTTGAAAAGATATCCCATATGAAGGCCTGTTGATAAGATCTAGACTGAGTTAAGAGAAACAATTGCGATATATGCTTACAGCTAAACATCCAATATTTAGGTAGGGTGAAACTTTGAATGAAGTCCCTACATCCGCCGGCATGTATAACAACGGTGTGTCAAGATTTAAGATTGAGAAGGTCTTGTTTCCTACAGAGACTTCCATTGGACCGATAGATTTGGAGTAAGCACGCTGGGTAAATGCGAAGTCTTATTGTCCCGGTTTTCGAAGCGTTGAAGGTGTGTCGCATTTGATATATAAGACGCTAGTTCTGCAGCGACGCGAAGAATGAGTAGAGTGATCAATCATTGTGGATCTGTGATGGCCCTAGTAAGAAATTTTGCGAGGCAACCATATGCTACATCATGTATCATATCGATAAACGGAGAAAGGGCAAATTAGCACAAGGATGTCCAGAATCAAGCAACTGACAACAACAAGATTATTTGTCTGACTGTACCGACTCAGAATACGAAGTCGTCAACTCAGCACCGGCTTTTACTCGCATGATAAGTGATTTGATCCACGACAAGGCTGATGGTGAACACGACAATGAGACTCGAAGCATTCATATATTCATGCTGAATGCCATTAGCGTTATCCGTAGAAAACCTTTTTTCCAGCATCAGCCGTTGGTCTGTTTTCAGCGTTTAGGTATGGAAACACATCATCAGAATATCAGATACAATAGCCACTATAGCTAAGTGATATGCACGACGCTAAGCAACTGGTTGCTCACTCGATTGGTGAATATTTTCGTTTTCATAACGTAAACACATACCTGTTACGATTAAAGAAAGCAGTATGCTTCAAGTTAGAGCACGCCCATTTGGACCCTTACTGACTGGCATTTGCGATATCAACACGCCCTTCAATGGTATGTTTTTTGGTAGCATCTGCCACCGTCTCTCCGCATCCCACTTGTGCTTCGATGAAGGATGTAGATATTGCTTCTTCCCTAATCTTATCAAGTTTCGTGTGTCGAAATACCTGTTGGAATACAGATGACCGCATTAGTTCCACTTCTTTGTTTCTAGTAAATTCGCGCTGATCACTTCTAAATTGCACTTGAAAACGTCGACATCCTGTAGCTATGTACTTACACCCGGTAACTAGTAAAATCAAATCTCACGCTTTTGCTCCCCGTCCATTCATTACCTGCGTGCGCTCACTGGTCCCTTCAACAATACCCTGCATGCCATCATGTTCACGATGACAGCATTTAAAACGGAAGTGAAGCGATAGCCAAGAGGAAAGTTTGTTGCTTCACCAATGTAAAGTTAGAACAGATTCGGTGTATACACTCCTTTTGATGTGATAATTTGGTAGCTAGGCGAACTCTATGCCTTCAATTCCCCCGCAAAAGAAAAAATCAACCAAAGTCCGACACAAAAACGTCTACACAAGCCCAAAACGGGGGTGTTCGCAAGGCGGTGTGGTAACTTAGCCACAAGTCGATGTGTTATAGTCAGGGGGCATATCCTCCTCATGAGCAGCTTCCCGTGCAGGTGGATCTCGACGACCACTATCCCGGTACCGTACAGGAGGTCCTCCAGAGTTCGGCGGCGTGATAACCTGGTTCTTCTGCGTCAGTGTCGGCTGGGCAACGACTCCCGCGGTACCCTCGCTCATAATGGGTGGCGGGTGAGGAATGATATGAGTGCTGAGAGTATTATCCCCGACTCTGATGGTTGGTCCGCCGTTGTTGGGAGGTGAAGGAAGATCTGGTTTAACAAATGGCGGCGTATCATGGGTTCCAAACGTGAAGGGTTGAAAGAAGGTGAAAGGGGTCACTCCGCGTGAAACTCGGCTAGTTCTCCCATTAACGTAGTCATTCGAATCTAACCCATGCGCAGTGTTTTGACGGCGACGACGACGACGTTTCCATAGACACAGG
>CEMU01568967.1:1911-27841 GCA_900068965.1 Calocybe gambosa
CCCTTTTTTTTTTTTTTCTTTTTTTTTTTCTTTGCTGGCCTTTTCCGACTGACCCGGTTGCAAGCAAATCTTCATCGTCGTATCTCCCCATCTGGCTCGTGTTTCTCTCTTTGCTGCCCCTCCATATTTCTTTTGTGCTCTACCTTTTCGCATCAAGCCATAATGGTCTCTGCTCTTTGGATGGCTTGTTTATCCGGAGACCTGGAAACTGTGCGTAACTTGCTAAACGAGACCACCAACCTAGACATCGAAGTCAAAGGTACGCGTCGTTCTCCTTCCTTCGTTTATTCAAAGTGCCCGTAATTCAACTGATTCAATTCTCCGTGCTAGATCACACAGGTGTGACCCCCCTAATTAATGCAGTCAAAAATGGTCATGTGGAAGTCGTAAAAGCGCTCCTAGACAAAGGCTTGTTTCGATATCCACAGTCACTCCTCACCTGGTTCTCATTCTTTTTCTATCCAGGTGCTGACCCACAGAATTCTTCCAGTCAAGGACCACCTTCAACGTATACATCCCACGAAAGCATTCTAGAATTGCTTGCTGCTTCACACGTCAGGTCATCGGGCGCTCCCCCCCACCCGCCCACCTCCGGCCAAGGTGCTGACAGCAATGCGGAAAATGCACATCAATATGAATCGTCCCCACCTGCGGACTACACGTATTACCCTAGCCTTAATTCTGCCCTATCTCCTCCCCTCGAAGGAGGTGCAGAGTATTACCCCCATCCTCCAATACAAAACACAGACAGTATTGGCGGACCAGGCGGCTTAGGTAACCTTCCACCGCTAGAGATAGCAAAATTGATCCCTTGCAGGTACTTTCCGGCTTGTCGATATGGCGCATCGTGTATCTTCGCCCATCCTCAACAATACTATCCTCCATCCCTTCCTCATCAATATGTAGCACCCTATGACCCCGTAAATGTACAAACCTATTCTCAAAACTACTTCCCTCCCCCTTTTCAGCCAAACGGCATCCATCCCGTGTCGCCTATGTCACCTCCATCTGCTCCTCATACTGGGCATGGGCACTCTCCTTCAGAAGTTGCCCTACCGGGGCAGTCTCCCTTTAGCCCTAACGGCGCTTCTCCTGTACCATATGGACCGATGCCTCCTAACACATATCCGCCTCCTGGGCATGCGCCCATGATGGTTCCTCCGCTCCCTTCTCAACCCCAAACAATATTGCCAGGTCAGCATCCATCCAACATGTATAATACAGCCCCACCGCCGGCCAAACCATATGTTCAACAAGATGGCTCCTTACCATACCCTGTAGCCCAACTTGGAAAGCCCAATACTGTACTCCAGGACGTGAATGGCGATGCAAAAACCCCAGATGGACCCGTTCATAATAATCATCACCCGGATAACCGCGATAGCATGGGTTACCACCGTCGCGGAGGACGTCGTGGCTCCTTCAATAACCGTAAACCGCCTTGCATGTTCTTCCCTTCAGGGCGGTGCAAAAATGGGTATGTTTTCCACGCTTGGAAACCTGCTCGCTCCCCCTGACCTTTGACTCTAGCGATGACTGTCGGTTCCCGCATGTTCTGCCTAATAATGTCAGCAACGGGACCCAACCTACACCTTATCCCTCAGGACGGAGTGGTACTCGACCGCGCAATGTTAACGGAAATGGCGCATCCAACAATGGAAAATCGTTAGCTTCTACTGTTCGAGATGTGTGTACTTTCCTTTGATTGTGTCATCCATTACCGACTCCGTTTAGGATGATCTTCACCAGCGAAACAACGAAGCCCTGAGCAGACCGGATCAAGGACGTCATCGCTTCCATCAAGGTAGTAAAAACGGTTATGGACAAAATATCAACCGAGCCGACAAACGCGCCCAACCCCAAAAACAACGCGTTCCCAACGCGGACGAGTTTCCTGTCCTCGCAGGATCCACCACTCCACCAACTAGGAACACAAGCGCAAACGGTGTCTCTCCAAACGGAAACGGTCATGCTGGTCCAACAGCTGCTCAAATCCTCCAGGCTCCTCCACCGTCACGCAAGGAAAATCAGAAAAAAATCAGCACTCGAGGTATGACCACTGAATCTCTGAAGTCGCCAGTTCCCAAGGTATGAGCATGCACGGAACTTTGAGCAAACGTTACTAGAGAAAAATTAGGTCGAAACAATCGCAGTGACTGAAACTGCTCCTGCTACCACCATCGTTCATGACTGTCCACCGACAACGACGACAACGCTCACGGCGTCTTTTCCCAAAGTTGCGGCACCCGAGATGCCAAAAGAGATAACACTCTCAGCCTAAGTACTTGTATTCCAATCTTCGCAGGCGACGCGCACATTTTTCATTTCATTACTTACTTATCTTGGGTCTTTCTTAGATCACATACAAGCTCCATGCCAGTGCTCCTACACGCTTACAGCCTCACATTTTATTTAACGTTTTTCTTTTGGTTCAATCCTTTAGCACAAACTCGCGTCCTATTTTGCATGAGTTTTCGCGGCAGCACCGGACTCTTTTCTTGGTCGTTCTCTGTAAATAACGCTACTCTTGTCTCTGACCCGGCACTTCATAACTACTGTCAAACACTCCGTTTACATAAGTTCTGAGCATCATTGCTTCATTTCTATATATTCATTTCATGCCCTACCACCATTACTATGTTTTTATAATGCCCATGTATGCAAATTTCGCATCTCCACTCCCGATTTTCCAATAATTTCGCCCACTCTGTATACACTGGATCTACCTTGACGAAGAGCCGTTAGAGCTCGTTCAACATTTTCAGGGCTGACGACAACAACCATCCCAATGCCGTTATTAAACGTACGTGCCATTTCTATAGGCTCGACTCCTCCCTGTTGCATGAGGAACTGGAATACTGGTGGCAGTGGCCACGCAGACACATCCAGAAAACAACCCAGACCCTTGGGAAGAACCCTAGGTATGTTCTCAATGAACCCACCGCCCGTGATGTGCGCCATGCCTTTGATTAGACCATCCTTTGCCACGGGAAGCACTTGCGAAACATATATTCGTGTAGGTTCTAGAAGAGCACGACCGAGCGTGGTGCCACTGTCCCACGGACAAGGAGAATGATAATCGAGGCCAAACATGGATATAATTTTCCGGACGAGTGAAAATCCATTAGAATGTAATCCTGAAGACGTAACTCCAAGTAAAACGTCGCCCACAACAATGTTCGGTGTTGGCAAGATCATGTTTCGTTCGACTGCGCCCACAGCGAAACCCGCTAGGTCGTAATCACCTTAAGCTCAAAGTAAGTCAAGGCGAACAGAGTCATAATTAGACCTGCCTTCGCTATACATTCCAGGCATTTCTGCCGTTTCACCACCTATCAACGCGCAGCCTGCTTGGCGGCAGCCATCGGCAATTCCCTTCACCACTTGACTTGCGACGTTTACGTCCAGTTTGCTGCAACCGTAATAGTCCAAAAAAAACAAAGGTTCTGCTCCTTGTACGAGAAGGTCATTGACCGACATTGCAACGAGGTCGATGCCTGTATTGAAGCAAGAGTGTACGATTAAACCGGCACCAAACACCAGATGTTTACCTACCCACAAGATCGTGGACACCGACATCAACTGCTACTCTCAACTTTGTCCCGACTCCATCAGTGCCACTAACAAGAATCGGATCTTTATACCGAGCAGCCGTTAGGTCGAAGGTACTACCGAACCCTCCGATCTCGGCTTCAGTGCCTGGTCTTTGAGTTGAACGAACATATGGTTTAATCCTTTCGACCAGTTCGTTTCCGGCATCTACTGAAACACCTGCCTGCGCATACGTCAAATTAAGCGCTGTTTCATGGTGACTTGCGGCTAGAGCCCTACAACGATATCAGATCATCTGGCCGTTATTATAAGCTAGTGAACTGCTGACCGGTGACCAATATCTCGCCTGAAACTTTTACCGTTGAACAATATAGCATCAACACCTGCATAAGCCACATCTAACGCCTCCCGTACACTGTGAGCATGAGCTGTCACCGCTAAAACACGACCACCCGATGTTATAATGTCACCGCCAGATTGTTTCGTTCCAGCGTGGAAGACCATCACCCCTGCGCCACAGAGTCAATCAAGCAAAAAGGGCATTTTGTGAACGCACCCGGCGGTAACGGTCCAAATTCAATGCGATTCCCCTTCGAATATGCGCCAGGATAGCCTTGAGAGGCAAGCATGACAGACACGGAAAAACCAGACCGGACAGCGAGCTTGGCAGAGTCAAGATGGTGTTCCACACATGCCTGCACTCGTGTTAAGTCAATAGTCTATGCAAGAATCATTCCCCACCATAATCACAGCAGCTAAATCAACATCTTCGTGTAAAAGGAGCATTAGTGCTTCCGTTTCTGGATCGCCGAATCTGACGTTATATTCCAACACTTTCGGTCCAGACGGTGTCAGCATGAACCCGGTGAACAGCAGCCCGACGAAAGGAAACCCTAATTCCTGATCAGTCGATTAACTACCTCATTTCCAACAGAGCTACCTTCACGCCGCATACCATCAATTGTCGGCCTTAGTATATCCCTCATGATTCGCTCCATGATAGCAGGCGTCGCGACAGAAGCAGGCGCATAAGCACCCATACCACCTGTGTTTGGTCCAATATCTCCATCACCAATTCGTTTGTGATCTTGAGCTGCAGGTAACGGTATGATTGTGTACCCATCGGAGAAGGCCAGAACAGATATTTCTGGACCGGTCAGGAGCTCTTCCACAACCACTTCATTCGCTGCGAGAAAGCGTTAATCATACAGTCTAGGTTGAGTGACAATGACGAAAGACCTGCATCTCCAAATACCTTATCTACCATCGTTTCTTTAAGCATGGCAATCGCTTCTTCTGTTGTTTCTGGGATTAAAACACCTTTCCCTGCTGCCAGACCGCTCGCTTTAATAACAACGGAATGCCCACAGGAGTTTATGTATTCAATGGCATCGTCAACTTGATAGTTTTTGAAGACGTGGAATTGAGCGGTGGGAATGTGGTGCCTAGCCATGAATGCTTTTGCAAAGGCTTTGGAGCCCTCCATTCTGGCGGCAAGCGCACTTGGTCCAAAAACAGGAATACCAACTATATCGACGTTACTATGCACTAAAATGCACGAACGATGGTTTCGACAAGTACCTTTTCGAAAGTGGGTTTCAATCCCATCTACTAAAGGCTGCTCTGGGCCAGGGACAAGTAGGTTGACCTGAAAGAAAGCTTTTTCTTCAGGTGGCTCGTAGTAGATGCCACATACCTCATTTTTTACAGCGAACTCGACCAAATGTGAAAAGTTGGTTAGGGGCAGGTCCACATTGGCGGTATTCGGGAGTTGCGAAGTCCCCCCGTTCCCTGGACAAACCCAAAGACGGTCTAAGAGGTTTGACTGAGATATTTTCCATGCTAAAGCGTGTTCTCTTCCTCCACTCCCAAGGAGGAGAATTCGAAGAGCCATGAGAGGTGAAAGGAGAGTAGTGCAGCGGTAAATTGGGATGATAAGATAAGTAACATCTTGATCAAAAATTTCTCAATAACTTAATCCCGGTCCTTACGTCTCTGTTGAAAGTTTAGTTCCTTTGGGGTCACCTCACTACACTACTGTACTGTGTAACAATACTGCGCTATTCTTTGGCGCGGGATTTATTTATTTAGGAAGTCAAGTCGTTTAATAGAGTACGCCAACACGACCATTTCAAAATTTCAATGCAAGTGTAGTTCTGGCTGGCAGAGTACAAGCACATTTAGCATACTTTGGCCCAATGAGATAATATACACTGACAGATGCTGACCATGGCTGCCTGCAGGATGGCACGTGGAGATAAAGTAGAATTGAAACCAATAATGTTCACTGGTGGCCAAGGACACTTTTAGGCTTGTGCGACATTTTTTGTGGTCGGCGCTCTCTCTCTCTCTCTCTCTCTCTCTCTTTGACTCGGTCTCCACGTCGTGTCACTATGGATGACGTTCGTAATCCGATATACGCGGCGGAGCCGTATGAGGAGGCAAGTGGTACACTCAAAGAAAGTATCATCTCATTCTAAGTCGCTCTCTCCAGTCACAAGGAAGGGAATCTTCGCAAGTGTCGCCAGATGATCTTGCTGCGTTCTACAAGGACATGGAGAGAAAAACCGTTCTCGAACGTAAATTATCGAAGCGTAAATCAAATTCTGGCACATCAAAATTATGGTCCCGCAAGTCACTTAAGCGATCGGGGACGGCAGCATCCCTTCCACCACCTGCTCAAGCGATGCACCCACACAACCTGGACGACGAGGAACATCAAGAAACTGCAGCAGGGGAAAATAGAGGTGCCGAACACGAAATAGAAACACGCGAGGAGAAGAATGTGCCTTCACCCCAGTCAGTGATACCGGACTCGAAAGTGCTACACGCATGGTACAACAAAGACACCTGGACATCGGTTCCCATCCCCGCTTATGGCTTGAGATATCCTATACACAATCCCGTCGGACCTCGTTGGTACAAGAACCATCACCTCATTTCTCCTTCAGAGACAACACCTGCTGCCCGTCCTCCGTCATTCTTTTCGCCTTCCTTTCCACCAATGACCTCGACAGCCTCTCAAGATCGCCCAGATGACCAGAATCGTTTGCCTGGGCCAAGTCGAACGCCGTCTAACTCACCCCTCCCTACCCCTAATTCATCACAAACACGCGTTGTTGACAAGCCCCGCTCTAGGAAGACCTCTCAAACAGCACACGACAATGTCGATTTGTTGGACGTCACTGATCCATGGGGAACAAACTGGCATCATCACTCTCCGTATGATGTAGGCCTTGTTAACGGCCCAATCTCGGTAGATGCCCAAGACGTGAGTTTTTGCATACTCACCACTATACGTCTGAGTAATAAGGCTCCCAAGGCACACCATACGCGCTTGAGGCGTGCGAGTATGGGAGCACAGAGCAAAAACTATAAGCCTTCTCCCTCCCCCCTATCTCAGTTCGCGTCTGCCGTTCAACTACAAACGGAGCAATCTGACACCAGTATCCATATAACACGCAAACTCAGTAAACGTCGGACGCCGGCGGTTGGGAACATTTTCAAAAGTCATTCTGAGGATACCGGGCGTGGTGCTGTTTCACTACCTACGTCCCCCGTAGAAAATCCAACTCCTACGGTCCTCCCAAAACGGATGTCTGTCGCCCCACCCGTTGCGATTTCTATGGGTACAACAACAGCTGGATCCCCAAAGAAAGAGAAGAGAGGCAGTGTCCTCGGTCGCCTGGCTAAGAAGTTTACCGTATTGAAGAAGACGACGTCTGACTTCGTGAGAGCAGTAGGAAGGGAGGATGATTGGCAACACATCAGTCCGGATAATATCGCTGATCCTCTTTCCGAGAGGCAGCCTTCACCAGACAAATCCAACCTTAATGCAGTCAAACGTGTACCTCCTCCGATCGTAGGGGACTCATCTGGGGAACCGGAGAAGATGATGAAAGAGGCCAATCGGTCTTCATCGTTGTCTTTTGAAACCCCGTTCTCGATGGGCCGACTGACTGTTGCCAACCCCGACGCACCAGGTTCAGGGCAGACCACCCCAGCTCAACGCGAGATACTTTTACCGCCCGATAAGGAGCCAGTGGCTAACCCCTCAAGCTTTCAAGATGAGCCAGCCTTGCCGTCTCTCCCTGTGGTCAGTCCGTTGAATATGGACGCTCTAGTTCTTCCACCGGATTCGCCTTCGCCCCCGCCAGTACCCTTGAAAGAATCACCTATTGAATCTTTTCGTGTGTCAATGTCGTTTCATAAAGAATCTCCTTCCTCGGACCAGCAAACCTTCACACCACCCCAGCCAGCCAACCTTCCCGCAACTCGCACGACCCCAGTCACCAGCAAGACTTCACCAAGGGACATACACTTTGAAAATCCGTCCAATGAAACGATTACTGTATCTTTGACGCGGAAGGCTACCCAAGTACAGATTACACCCAAGGTATTTGAAATAGCCCAACTGATTCCTCCAGAGAATATGACCAGGCCGGGCTCCGTCATGTCCTCCGTTCCATTTCCCGGTCCAGACGTATCGAGGAATGAAAAGGACCTATCAACGATCGCATATGATTACTCGCCCTTATCTGCTGCATCAATGCTCGCCAACCCTCCCACTCCATATATTAATGAAATACCAATTCCCTCTACCCCGAATGCCCGCCCACCCGCCCTACCGACCAAATTACGTCTCGATACCGCCGCTGCTGGTAACCAGCTGACTAGACAAACGGCAACCTTTAAACTTGTCCGTAGTGCATCGGGGCACGTATATGCTGCGAATGAGACAATCGTTGCAGGTGGCCAACAATGGGAAGTGGTGGGGTCCGATAGGGAAAACAGCAAGAGTCCGTCTGGCTCCAAAGATCGATCTTCACGATATAGAAAACCGACAATACCTGATTCGAGTGATCGACTCTATAAAGATTACGACCTTGCAGAACGTGATGTCAAAGGTCACGACAGAGGTCCCGAACACAGAAGTCGTGACACCAGAGAGCGCAACTCTAGGGACCGTGACGTCCGAGACCGCGAAACCAAAGATCGTAATGCCGGAGATCGTGATGCCAAAGACCATAATACTAGAGACCGCGTTAAAGACCCTGATACCAGTGAACTCCAGAGCAGAGACAGGAGGTACAAAAGTCAAGACCATAAGAAGGGTCGTGGTCATGAAGACCGAGAAAGCAAAGATCGGTTCAGGTATCGTGTCTACGGAGATTTCGACGCCAAGGATCGAAGTCATAGGGACAACGAGTCGAGTCGCCGATCAGAGAAAAAACGTGGAAGTAAGAGGAGGTCTGAGTCAGACTCTCGCCATCAACGTAGCCAGGCCGAGCAGAGACCGCAACTTGGCGAACGCTCCACCTCGACATCAAAAGTAACGACACAGACCGTCGATTCAAACACTCACCGTCGACACGAGAGCGCGATGACTTCGCAACAAGAAACGAGGCCGATCAGCCAACCTAAGGAGGACCCGTATCAACAGAATCTGCGTAAAACTTCCAGTTCTCCTAACTCTGCAGAGGCTCAAGTTACGTGTGCTCCAACAACGGACGCTCCTTCCAAGCCGCTAGGACGCCATCCCTCATTATCCGCCAGGCCTACGTCCGAACTCCCCTCCGCGGAAGAAATGAATGCTATGCGTGCAAAAGAAGCCTGGGACATGGAGCGCCTTTGGAAGGCACGTAGTATGGAAGCCAATGAATTTAACAGATATACGACCATCCCGTCAAACCATAATACGCCAATACTAGAAGATGATCCAGATGGTAGCTTACACGGAGCCGTCCATGGCTCTAGCCATACTGCATTCGTCGTGCAAACACCATTCCGAAATCAAAACTCGATCTATCATTCAATGCCAGTAGCACCCCCTCCCATCATATATTCCTCCCCATCCTTTTTTCCTACTGTTTCTCCCCAGCCGCCCGCCAAATACCAGACACCCCAACAACACCGTCACTCCGACGCTATCGTCTCTGACCAGGCGTCTTCCAGTTCTGTCCGACCCTATAACCCTCTTCCGGCACCTCCACGTCAATCCAATTACGAAATCCCATCTGACTCTAGATCCTCCGATTTTTGGGCCAGGCATGCGGATGTGGCCGCATCCGTATCTAATTAACCATATACCTAACACTCTTGAAAGTTTTTTTACGCATAACTAATCACATAGCAATTGCTATACATCCTTACCAGTTTTGAACTTTTCATGTACTGTGTCAGCATATTATCCATTATTATTGCTCGATCATTGCTTTGATTATTAGTGCACGTGGAACAGGTATTATATACAATATCGCTACAAGTATGAAGATGCACGGAAAGCACAAAAATGAATGTCAACGAGGAGGATCACCTGGATATTGAGGGAAGGTAGGAATCGGATAGTCCTCCCATGTACCACCAGCGTCCAGAAATCGTCTGAGTCGGCTAACTTGTGACGACAAGTACATGATAATGATCTGCATATCAATATCCATAGGGAGCCTAAGTAATTGCGAACAGCAATCCAAGGCTTGTTCTCGAGTGGTGGAGAACATGTTGCCACTCCACCCTAACTCTTTCAGGCCATCGATCATTTCAGAAAACTCCGAGCACCAAGCCAGCACTCCCAACTAAGAAGATACTTAGATATACTCTGGAAGAGAAGAGCTGTAGATGACCTACTTGGCCATACTGTTTGTATCGCGTGAATAGAACATTTGGAGCCGAACTTAGAGCAAATCTAAACGCATGATTCGTTTGCACGACGGTTGGATCAGGTATGTATTCTGGCTGGGGTGGTGGAGGCTATGAGATAGGTAAGTCAGATATAAAGGATATGAGGTTAGAAACACCAACTTCAGGCCTGGGAGGTAGATCTTCAAACCATGTATAGCCGGAGTAGTCAAACTCTCCACCTGCATCCACGACATCTGTTCGTTTGCCAGCATAGTCCATGTCAAAAAGGCCAATTTGATGAGAGAGAGTCTAAATGTCCTTGAAGAGCAGAGATGCACCCAAACAAGAAAGACTACCCAACAGAAACAGCCAAATGATCAGAGGTAAGATACGAACTGGGACAGACGAACGACACGGACTTAAAATACGAAGACAACGTGCTGCATTGCATTATCTAATCCATTCAAACTTGTCTTTCTTACATACTACTACACAAATGAAAGAACGTAGAGTTATAAAGGAGCATAGAACTTCAGATATCCAGAAGGTGCCCTTCGTCGGACCTGCTCGCCAACACACGTCGTCTCCTGAAGATGTCGCGTATCCTCGAGAGTCCGAAATTTTTGAAGTCGATGTGTTCCCACAGAGATGGCGCAAAAACTAGAGTCCAGACGAGAAGTATTGCAAGATCCCCAGCTCGAGCGTATGGCGTGCGACGTTCGTTGAAAGGATACTGGATGCCAACTGTTCTGACCCAGGAGCCAGCCCCTACTCGTGTAAAATCGTGGAAACCTCCACCTGCGATGCCGCTGACACCGCCTTCTCCTCCATCACACCATAAGACCATGCTTCTCAACTCTTCGGCTCGTTCTCTAGCCTGTTGCCACATAGCGTTGCCAACAGCAATGTCCCACGTTCGGGCAGGGGCTAAGATCAAGGCAGGTCTCGATTCAAGCCCCATGAAGAGCGAGGCATGAGCAAAATCGAGACATATAGAGGCAGTTATAGGTATAGGACGAATGTACGGTGGTTCTTTAGCCCAGTTGGTCTTGTTCACGCCTTTGGGGTGTGACAGTTCCAGGGTCATAAGTTTAGGTGGTTCCGTTGAGTGCGACAAGGAGAAAGACTCGGCAACTACCAAAGCGGTCAGTTAAAAGTCTAAAGTAAAGTCGAGCAGCATGCGTACTCGGAACCAGATGCTGCTTATAATAGAGGAGTTGGGGCTCTGTTGATACTTTCGAAATAACAGCGATACCTGTGCGCCGAGAAGTCCGTTTTTCCCTGCTGGCATCGTCAAAAGCTTCTTCAAAAGCAACGCCGATGATAGATCCATTAAAAGCCTTCCGGACTCTAGCTAGTCCTTCTTCCCTCTCGGCCTCCGAATTAAAAGTAACCGCCCGTTCAGGCCAAAGCAGCACTTTTGCAGAGCTAAATTGTTTGCTCTCCTCGATGTAGTGGTCAAGGGTGGGACTGTGGTGTTTATATGGCAAGATACAACCGACAGTGAGGGGAGTCGTGGTGGGAGGCACCACTGACAGAGGGAGGTTGCTAAGAATGAAGGAAGGCAATGCAAGTAAAGCCAGAAGAGTGGTCAGGAATAGTGTAGCATTGGAAAGGGAGATATAGCTGGGTTGTACAGTTGCAGGGGCAATGTGTGTTATGAGGGGTCTGGCATCTTCTTGCTCGCCAATGTACCAGATCCCGATGACTTGCGCAAACACAACTGCCCATGCAGCTACAACCCAGTCTTTGCCTACAGGCCCTAAATAAGGCGGCATCCAACTGTAAAATCCGGGCATTTCTGTGGAGCTCCATGCGGAAAGGCGGCCTAATGGGCTTATAAAGGATACTGCAAACCATAACGTTGCCCATAATGCCGGAAAGAGAGTGATCCGGGACCAACTGCTTGGGAATCGAGTACATATACGTGTGTCGATGTAGATCACGCCTACTGTAAGGAGTGATGTGATCAATGTTGACAAGAACAGAAGTATAATTGAGGCGCCAGGGGTTGAAAGCGCGTCAAAAGCAGTTGACAGCCTCGAAAACGTTCCAGCGATGGCGATAACTAGCGTAAGTATAGCGGTACGTCCGATAGCATGCGTCGGAAAAATTAATCTGCCATAGATGAGTAGGATGATCAGAGTTAAAACAATAGGCACCGACGACGGCGCCACGCTCATTGCTAGATACGAAGATACTGCTGTAAATAGAGGAAAAATGATATGGGGGTGGTCATGGAAGACGGCGATACGGATATCCATGTTGGTGTATGAACAAGAGTTGTGCTGCGCAGTAAATTCACACACACAAAGCAGCAGCAAAATTTATATACATATACTGCTCTTCACATACAGATAAGAGCACTCACAACAACTTCGCAGCGTACTACACGTTCTTGTTCACTGATCAACAAATGGATCGACAGTCTGGTCCATCACTTGTCCGCCTATTAAAGCGTCTGTAGGTTCCATTTGTGACAAGTCGTGTGCGCTCTCCAGACTTAATCCGTCCGGCCCAAGAGCAGACATGTCAAGCTCTATCTCGTCCGCTTTTACATCCAAGTCCATCCCAATATTCATGCCATCGTCCAAAGGTTTTAATGAAGCATCAAGCACATCGCCTGCTGGATCTATGAGTTCTACATTGTCCTCCATTGTCATTGAAAGCTGTGGCTTGGGTGACGGTGGTTTCGATATAGCTTCATCTTGTGTCGCGTCGTTAACCTCCACTGGTTGCGTCTCCTCAATGACAACTGTGTCAGGATTGGGCTCTTCTTGCTCATTCTCTTCATCGCCTTCAACCACTTCAACTTCGTCTGGAAGAGGTGCCAAGGGTTCATCAACACCACCTTCATCGTCACTAAATTGCTAGCTCTCTTTCAATTCCGATAAACAAAAATGCTTTGCTTATATCCTTTACCTGTGTCTTTTCAGTTTTAACCCACTTGTAAACCTTGAGACTTGAGTTAGGCGCTCGGTTTTCTGGAAAATCCCAGACTTTCTCCCAACATGTTACTGGTTGCATAAGCTGACGCCGAGCAGCTTCTGTTGAGGCGGCGCTAACGCCAATCCGCCGTTTTGTAGACATGGCTGGCACGAACTTGAATTGTTGCAGATTCGGGTTAGGGTTTATAACAACTATATACGGTATCATACATTATCATCCTACTTCTTCAGCCCAACGCTGGACGTCGTCCTGCGTCAAGGCTTGCCCTAAAAGAGATTCCTAATTGGAAATTTTGGCACCTCGCGGAGTGTAAATTTATGGGGAGTCTTACGTTGAGAACGGGGGCATCTGCCGCGATGTTTCGTGGGGGAGCATTGGAGAGCATAACTCCCATTGAATTACGGAGCTCTGCAAGCTTAGATTCCATGGCATCGCATTTGCTTCCACTTTCGTTGAGAGAGAGATCTCGCAGGGATGGAACTTACTTACGAATGGATGCTTTCGGTCTCACGTCTTCGAAGCTCTAGTTGTCTACGCATCATGGATTCTAAGTTACCCCGGGCCTAATACAGTTGGGCACATTAACAACAGAGTTCAGAGGTCGTGGCACGTACTTGCACTGGTCGCAAGTCATTCGCAGCTGCCATTAGATTTTGACTCAAGACTGTGATCCACTCGACATGGCGATGCCATTCCGGCGGTGTCGTAGATGCAGGATTGGGAGGTGGTGCGAGCAGTGAAGAGGTCAAAGAAGAAAATGCGACTAGGAGAGAGCGTAGAACACCGAGTAAAGCTGGGCGGCGGTCTTGGAAACGTCAAACGTGTGAGACTTGGATGACAAAGGTCTAGCGTAGAATATGAAGGAGGCGTACCTGTAGTGGAGTCGACAGGGTATAATTGGTTACCTCCCAATTCAGCGAGTGACGGAATTTTTTCCTTGACCTGGGTAGATTTGGGCTCAAAAGGTTGCAGGACGATGCTTTTACAAACCAGGCATGCGCACAAACCACCGGTCACCAAAGACATCATAATAGGCATCTGGTTCCTCTAAAATCCAGTCAACGCGTGGTCTTTCGAGTTGAACTAGTGGCCAATCGGGGACGTCTGTTTGGTCTTTGAGAATGTCATGCTGATTGGCATTCGAGGGGTCAGAAACGCGTTCATGCAGAATGGATAGTAGCTTGAGATTATGAGGAGTATATTTAGTATAGTGTGATGGGGGTGAGGGGAAGGGATTGCGAAGCTCGGCCTCCTCGTCGTCCATAAGTATAGAGAGACACAGTAAAATTTGATGTGATAAGCACATCAACAAACACGCACGGATCTTGAGTCCTTCAGGCTCAGCCTGATTATTTTATCATATACATATATAATGGCCCTCTGTCTCGAATTACAACCAAACCCCCTTTTCTCCACTTCATCTGGTCAGCTAGTTGCTTAGCCATGACTGAGTTCCGTTCACTTTCAGGCCCTCTACCGCATATACCCGATGACCTCACCGTTCCCCAATTCATCTTGAGCGCCCAGGACATCAACCGACCCAATCGGCCTGACACAATACCCTGGTTAATCGACGACCACACCGGTCGCGCTGTTGGACGCGCTGAGGTAGGCTACGCCTATGCTGGTACTGGCAACTTCTGACCATCTATCTACCTTGTTAGCTCATTCAGCAAACACGTAGCCTCGCAAATGGAATAAGCCATAGGTGGAAGATCAGTAGGCCTCTTACAACATGACCTTGCATTAATCTCTCACCGCTCTGTACAGAAACTGGCCAAACAGGTATATAGCACCTCACAGTCATGTTGTCAGTACAACTTACGCGAACGTTTAGTGTGCATTTTCAGCCCGAACAATATTTGTATGTCCTCAAAAGCGCTTCCCTCTCGGCTACTGACGCATTGTATTAAGATTATCCTCTCTGCATCTGGGCGATACATAGCTTAGGATGTATAATAACGTGGGGGGGCCTTTACTCGCTGGTCCGATAAAAAGGATACTGACCCAACATTCCGTAGACCTGCCAATCCTGCGTACAAGGCCGAAGAGTTAGCCCACCAACTTCACACATCCAAAGCAGTCCTCTTGATCACCCACCCTGCGGTTGTTACCGTTGCACAATCGGCTGCCATGGCGGCTGGCATAGCTGAGAATCGAATCATTCTTATAGAATCGCCTCTTCGTTCGTCTACTACTTACCCTACGATCGACGAGCTTGTGTCGCATGGATCGAAGCTTCCAATAGGGTATAATGAGCCCCATTTTCAACCTGGAGAATCCAAGAAAGCTTTGGCTTTTTTGTCCTTCTCAAGTGGAACAACAGGTATCTGAAGCCCCAATAGTCTACTCAAATTATTTTTGATCGAGCTGCTTCTCCTTTAGGCAAACCCAAGGTTTGTACAGGTCTTGTGCTCATTACGATGCTCTGAGTTTTGCGAAGGCGGTAGCAATTTCCCATTATGCTGTCGTTGCCAATGTTATCCAGACTGTCGCACACTTTAGACTAGATGACCCCACCTTAAAGAGCAAGCTTATGGTTCCTGGTGACGTTGCAATTGCCGGTTTGTTCTCATAATCAAGCTGATATCTGATCTATTGATATTGGCCTGTTCTAGTTCTCCCTTTTTTCCGTGAGTCGTCATAATGAAATAATTTTTCTGAGTCGTTGAAGTGTACACAAAATTTGCAGATATTTATGGTCTGGTGGTCAATGTAGGTGATTTTCCACTGCCACCCCCCATATGATAACTGAGTGCATGCGAACAGATGCATTTTTTCCTCTATGCAGGGGTAAGCAATAACTGAAACTCGAACGCTATTATTTTCATGGAGTCCCCTAGATATCCGTAGTCGTTGTGCCGAAGTTCAGTTTTCCAACGTTTTTGGACAGCATCGTCCGCCACAAGATAACGCATTTACTGTATGTTTGGATACTGTATCACCAGGACTCAGTGATTTACTAGGGTGCAGCGTAGTTCCACCTCAAGTAGTGTTGTTGTGCAAGGTGATATTTCTAATAATAGGCGCGGTTCAAGTTACGTGACGAATTTGGATTTAGCATCCAACTGTCAAAAACTTTGATTTCAGTCATGTCAAATATTGCATGTCCGGTGCAGCTCCTCTCAGTGGGGAACTCGTGCAGAATCTGCGCCGAATTTTACCTAATGCTATCATCGGTCAAGGATATGGTGAACACCGCTGACCTTTGAACGATTGACTCATCTTCACGATTTGGTGTGCAGGTCTTACAGAAACTTGCGCATCGGTAGCGCTCATGCCAAATGCTACTATAGGAAGTGCAGGACGACTTTTACCTGGGATAATTGCGAGGGTTATCAAATCTGATGGTTCTCTTGCACCGGAAGGAGAACCGGGTGAACTAGTGGTCACTGGTCCATCCATGGCTCTTGGTTACCACAACAACGATGCTGCGTATGTACGCGGCCCCCTCCTAACATCTAGCTGCTTACTTTCCAAAACGTAGCACGAAGGAAACCTTCGTTAATGGCTGGGTTCACACGGGAGACGAAGTTGTCATCAAGGACGGGGAGCTTTTTATTGTTGATAGGCTGAAGGTGTTTAATTATTTTAAAAGCTGCTACACTTTCTTGACTAAAGTTTTTGTTTTCTTAGGAAATCCTGAAAGTCCGTGGATTTCAAGTCGCGCCGGCCGAGCTGGAAGGTCATCTGCTCACGCACCCTAGTGTGGTAGGTGCGTGCGTGGTGGGTGTTCCTGACGATTACAGTGGGGAATTACCTCTTGCATTTGTTGTGTTGGACAATGAGGTTTCCCGTCGTGTGAAAGGTAATCCCCATGCCATCATGCAGCTTAAAAAACAACTCGCGAAGGTATGACCGGCTCCTTTACGAGATCACTGTTGGTAACACTGCGTAGCATGTTGCAGACACCAAGGTGAACTATAAGCACCTGGCGGGTGGTATTGAATTGATTGACGAGATTCCGAAGAGCCCTTCTGGGAAGATTGTGAGCACGCCTTTCGACACTGCCCCACATGATTCTAAAAGATTAGCAGCTTCGACGAGTTCTCAGAGATCAGGCGAGAAGAGCGAGGCTCAGTAATCGCGAACAACAAAGGGCAAAGCTGTAATCAAGTTTCTAGTTCTTTTGCTGTATTTTATATACTATATATCTGTCGAGTTTGTTTGTACTGGTTTGAACCAAAAGGCAACAGCTTGACCTTGCTCTTCATCCAACTCTGACGATGGTCAGGCGAATTGCGTCGCAAGTTCATCAACAAGTCTCGCGCTTAATGCGCGGAGGCCTCATAAAAAAACAGCCAGCATGGTGGCAAGCTGTATTAGACTATCCACCGCTTTCTCTCCCGTCTAAAGCGCCACCTTCACGCTCTGCATATGACCAGCCACCGCCAGAAACGGCTTCGACTTCCCGACCCAAGCCTTTTGATCCAAAACCGCTACCGATAGCTTACCTTGAGGATAAAATACGACGCCAGTTTTTCCGCGACCATCCTTTTGAGGCATTTCGTCCTACTACCCTGGTCGAGGGTGCTGGCGTTGAAGATATCAATCCCATTCGAGGCATCGTCTGGACGCGTCTGAGTCAGAGAGGGCGAAACCCATCCCCCGAGGAGTAGATATTCTTCTTTGAAGGAGATACGATAGCTAACGACCGTTCAAGTGCCGTTCAATTTGCTCATAACTTATACGAGCACCATGGTAAGGCTCTTTCGGATGCATACAGGTTGGCCGTCGCCCAGTTTCGTGCCCTCCGGTCAGAACATCACGTTGCAACGACATTTGCTGTGATGGAAGCCGAAAACTTAGGCGCCGTCTTCCTGCGAACCGAAATCGAACGTGGCTTTGAGAAGGAGAAAGAAGGTCTGGCTACGTTTGAGAGGCAGGAGGAGTTGGACGAGGGAGCAATGGCTGCGAGGAAACGATGGAGAGCGATTGTGGAAAGAACTGATGGCGTCAAAGAGTGGTCAAAAGGTCAAGAATATGTCAGATTGTGGAAGGAGGGTGTCCGACCAACGTATGCGCCACTTCTTACGCAGCCAGCAATCAATGGGGAAGTAATGGGAGATTGGATAACCAATCCAGGTCCTAGAAAGTAGCAAGTTTTGAATATGAAACTGGCTGAAGGACTTCTATGGGAAAAGTATGTATATGATATGATAGCTGCTAATGACACAGTGCTTAGATAGTCATGACGACGCCTTCACTCGTGACTGCGCTGCCTGTGCGGCGTTCATACCCATCCAAGTTTTTTCCACCAAACCCAAAAGCTTTTGCATGTCTGAACTCCAGTCATTCATAACATCTTCTACGCTTTGTTTGCTCCTGAAGCTAACAATACCCGCCGGTCGATCGACACGAGCCCAAATTGATTTGGAAACAACAAGCCGTGCGAGTGTTTCTTCCGTTTGTTTGGGTGTAAGATCCAGGAGAGATGTCAACCTTGTGAGCGTTATCCGAGTATAGTATTGAGCGACTACGCGGATATTCTAGCCATTAAATCCAATTAACAGAGCGTAGATAGATGATTGATGGTAGCATACATGTTCGATGATTCGAGTATGAAGGTCTTCCCATCGTTTTTCTAGACTGAACACGGGCGTCTGTCGGAGGAATCCGCCATAAATCGTTTCGATCCCAGGCCATCTCATGAGTTCGCGCGTGATAAAACATTTGACGAGATCACTGTAGACGATATGTTGAATATTATAGGAAAGAAAAGTGTGAATGGACTTAACTAATGTGGCTCCAGTTTATTCATGGCAGGATCCACGTATAGGTGATTCAGCATATCTGATTGCTCGTTGTCGTAAGGGGCAAGCACAACATAATAAACAACGTGTTCAAGAGCCTTAATAAAATCATGATGTGATTGAAGTTTTCTTTAACAAATAACGTACCGTTTTGCCTTTGCCTTCGTTGTCATCCTTGATGGAAGGAGTATCCCAAACTTTGTTGTAGTATTTTGCAACGTCCAGGTATGAGTTTTGATGGAGAGCGTGTTGAATCATCATATCGTAGAATTTGAGTTTGAGGTCCTATAGATGCTGGGTGAGGGATCCGTTTATATACTATATATCTGGAGACAACGCGCCTCATTAGCTTTCTCTTTCAGAAATTCTTCATTGATTTTCCTGCCACCCACTCGCACTTTGACCCACTCTGCCTCACCGCCTCCCATGGCATCCTTCCCACCTTTGCCCTGCTCTGCGTCCTTTTGCTCGGCCACGGCAATCAAGAGTCGCATCTGTTCGAGGATGAATTCCGTTTTTTCTCGACGGTCCATCGAAGAGTAAGTCTCGACTTGAAGATCGGACAAAAGGTCGGAGGCAGTCCTAAGTGACTCCTTCTGGCTAGATGAGGGGGCTGAAGCAACCGAAGAGAGGCCTTCATGATAATGTGCAAGCAGGAGGGTTACACGAGCACGGGGTGTTTCCAGGAAGATCTACCAATTAATAAGTAATCAAGAGAGAGATGAAACGAGAGGTGTAATGTTAAAGATACCTTGCCTTCGGTGACGCCTCTCAGAGTCTCCACCAATTCCAGCCACTTGTCCACTCCGTTATCCTGTTTAATTCGCTCAAGCCAGGCCATTGTTTGTTCAACAATCGCTTGAACTGCGGCCTTGAGCTGCCCGTGTTTCTTGCTCAATGTAGAAACCGTAGAGTTGAGTAGCGCAAAGTCTCGAGTTTGGTAACAGTGCTCAACCGCTGCTTTTGCTAGTCTAATAGTTGAATTCGGATCAGCGGCCTAAAGAAGTCAGGACATGGAATATAATAAAAAGCTTGAGGTTCACACATTTCTCGTTTGTTTTTCGAGAATGAAGATTTTATCTAATGCCTCCTGAAGCTTGCCTAACTGGTCCCGGTGAGATACTTGAAGATCGAGTGACAGAGATATAATACCTGGACTAGAGTTTCTGCTTCAGGCAGTAAAGCATCGACCTCTTGTGTGAAATCCCTTTCTTGCTTTTTGTTGTCGGACATGATGAATCTGTATGTTGGTGAACTCCAATCTTTGTAGTGACGCGTCGCCGTGTTGTTGTCTTGTATTTGTTTCCTCCGCATTGGGCCAATCCATGTTGCAACCGCTACCTCTAGACTTTGCTTCGCTGTAGGAACGGCTGTATATTTCCCCTATTTAAGTGCCAGCACAGTACATAATGTAAGTATGGTGTAGTAATAGCAAAATGTTCAGTGACGGACTTCAACCACCAGTTCCTCCAGCGGAATATCCGATCTTGTAGTGGATTCTGGCGAAGAGGAGGGAGACCTTTGTGTAAAATTTTCCAAGGATTCTGCATGTTTCCAACGAATTTTGGAGACGGCTATGCGGAGAGCACGAACCGGGAGCGTCAAGGGGTAGAAGATAAGGAATTTGTAAGCTAGCGAGAGAAGACCAACGATGGAAGGTACAAAAAGAAGGGAAGAATATGGTCGGTGAGGCGAGGTACTCATGAATGTATAAGGAGTGAGCAGTGTACGGACAGACTTGAGGACAAGGCCAGCTGGTTTCAAATTTACAACCTTTGATGGCGTGGCTGGGACTGCGTCGACTTCCTGATCCGTATGATTCATAGTGGCTCCAACCCCCGCGTCCGCAGTCAACGGTGTAGCACCAACGAGAATGGATTCGTATTTTGGTTGGACTTGGACTCCTTGATTGACGAGGATGCTCGACGTTTGCGCGTAGCTATCACGCATGCTGGGGAGAGCATAGACGCTTTGGTCGGCAGTTTGTGTGACAGCGTCAACTGCTTTTTCGGCGATTATTAGTTGCTTGTGGTCTGATGTGAGCTTCCTCTCCTGCAGGCGGATGCCTTGCATATGTGGAAGAAGCTCTGCAACCCGTTGCCAGTTTCTCGCATTAGCTTCATTGAACCCTGGCCTATTTTTCTCAGAAAACCATTTCAGGATATCCAGGTGAGGTGCTATATGACTAAGTAAGATAGCGACTTGGATCGAATCGTTGATCCAAGAATGTCCGACATGGAGCCGTTGAAGAGAGGTCGAAGATGTTTGTCGCGAGGTCAGAAGTTCCACATTTACGCTTCTCGCATCGATGACGGTGGCGATGGTATGCAAGTTCTTGCAACCAACAGCAAGATGAGCGACCATCTCTAAAGTTATTTTTGGAGTCCCCGTAGCCGAAGGAAAGCTGGCCAAAGGGCACAATTTCAGAACCGCGAGGTTGGGGCATGCCTTTGCAACAGTTTCTATGTCCGCTTTCGTAAAAATGACAGACTCGGGAAGGTCGATGTCAAGACGTGTTAAGTTAGCAAGGTACGAGAAGGACTCCAAAGTCAGTCGGCCCGACGCTGGCTCGGCCCTTGACGTTGAGCGCACAAGATCCATAAAGCGAGATGCACCCGTCGCCGTGACTTTGAACGACTGCAAAGAATCTTCAAATTTCTCGTTGATTAGAGTGGAAAGATCGTGCCAGTCGGCTTTATCAGGAGGGTCTTCGATGACAAGTTCGATCTGTGTCAAAGGGCTTGTGAGGTGCTTGATGAAGACAGCTATATTCGACACCTCTCCTGTGAGGTGGAGTTTACGCAGCTGCGCAAACGATCCCTTCGACCTCAAATCGCCTGTTAAGCGTAGCGCAGATTTCCGTATCAGGGAAAAATCGACTTCATCATCAGAAAAAACGCCACTGTCAGTAGATCCAACTGAAGATGGAGTGGAATCCCCGGAACGAAGACGTAGTTCGTCGAAGAAGCCTTCAACTGCAATCATTGATCTTCCTGTAAGATCAAGCTTCAACGTTTTTAGCTCCGGCAGCGAGGCGATCCAACGTCCAACACCAGGAGCTAAGGCGCCAGGGGCCACTAGAACAACCTTTTCCAACCCGAGCTGGCGCCCAAGAAGTTCGGTAAAGGAATCTGGGAGATTGGTGGGGGATATGAAAGAAAACGATGTGAGTTGTGTACGGCTCGACATTCCAGCAAGAAAGTTGTCGAGCTGAGGAAACTTTGACCCAACCTCCAAATTGATGGAGCGGAGCTCGGGGTTCAGGTAGATGGAGCACCGGGCGAGACCAGCCGCCGTCTCTGCCCTCCAATTCAGCTCGACTAGATGGGGAAGGATATACGGGGTCGGGCGTGTTTCTTCTAACGTGGTGAAAATGGACGGATGTACGTTCGAGTTTTCACTGTAAGTGATATGACGAACACGTTGCCCATACTTTAGAACGGAGCCCCATTCTTCTTCAGTAGGGGGCCTGACCTACGGGAGAAATATGAGCTGTTGCAAAACAAACATGCTGAAATGATTCACAAAACCCAATCCCGGTTTGCGTGCTTTCTTGAGCAAATGACTGGGGAATTGCCAAATAAGTGGTAGGAAAGAATCCAAGTCTCTCCAAAGGACATTCAGTGCTGGGTCGCAGAAAGCACGGCATGTGCGGGCCAGTCGAGAGAGCATACGCTTGCCGTTAGGTACATCGAGGATTGTTTCTAAAAGTTTGTTGGTTGCGTCGGGATCACGGAGGATGATAGGTAGCTGCTTTTTCTGTTCCTTGTGCTGATGTTTTGCAGAACGTCGACTCATGCTTTGAAAGTAGATGGTGGAATTTGGAAGACGAAAAGGTTGGAGAAATTTCCAGAGTCCGATGTCGCGCTGAGGTGGAGGCAAGTTATGCTTGACCTTGTCCGGTATATAATGGAAACGCTCCAAAGAGAAAACGTGCTGGGTTGCTCAAGCTTTAGGACTTTGCCATGAGTACAAGGCCCTCTTACTTCGAGGCTGATCGGTGGCAGCTGGCACAGCACTCAAGCAGGAGGACATGCATACCGAATGTGTTGCATGCACTAAAACCGAGGCGCAGCATGGTCTAGCTGAATGAGACTGAGATGTATGAGTTGTACAATCTCCTCTGCAATCAATCAAGCAGGGCTTACAAAAATGAAATCTTACTATCTTGACACTTCGATACTTCGTGTGGTCGGTCGCCTCGCGAATCAGCCACGCGTTTCAATAAAACCTGACACGAGTAAATCTAATGGCACTTCTCCGTGTTTCAATGTGAGATAGCAAAGTCGTGGACTGAGATTAAGACGCATAGCGCATGATGATCATATTGTCGTATCAGAGCTGGCCAGGTTCCCAGCGTTTACAACTCTCCGACCTCCCAGGGTACAGGTTCTCCTTCCCACTCATTCTCATCCTCTGCGTATACTCCGCTATCATGCGCAGAATCGTCCTCTCCAGCATCCCATATCTCACCCCCCTTAGCGGGATTGTAATGATCAATTCGTCGTCCTGATACTAGCTCCCGCACCAGCCTCTCCTCAAGTAAGCGGCGCGTCTGAGACTCGGAAGTTTCAAGCGCCAAGACATTACGAAGTTTGTCTGGGAGGTCGACTTCAAAGTTCTCTGTGGCACTGTTGTTTAGGGAAGGTGTCTCTGGACCGTGAGGCGCTAGACGAGGGTTTGACATTGGATCTGTATCTGAATATAGATCAGGTGAAGAGCGACGTCGTGGGTGCTTTCGACTGGCAATTTTCACAATTGGCTCGGGAGAATCCGTATCGCCTCCACTGCGATCACTCGTATTGGAAGAGGGAGCCGCAATCCTCGCTTTCTTGTGTTTAGATAGCGCCGCTTTTCTCTTTCCTTTCGCATTCGGAAAATAATTTGATCGATGGCTTGAGGTATTGGGCGGTGAGGGTGAGGGCGGCAAGAGGGACATACTCCCAGTAGGTAACGGGTTCCTTTCTGTATCGGATAAGGGACGCTTTCCCGCTGTTATCTCAGGGTCAATCAGTGTTTCTTGCCGTGAAGGCTGTGTAACACGACTGGTAGCTACAGTCGGTTTGAATGTCACTGCTTTGTGCTTGGCCGCTCCCGGTCCCGCGCTGATGCTATCGAGATTCCCGCTTGCATCTCCTTCGAGCCCACTGTTAACCGGACCTGCGAAAAAGCCTTTGAACTGCACCGAAGGTGGCTTCCCCGCTGCTATGTGGGGGCCAGTCCCAGCAGCAGCAACCGCCTCGTTGAATAAAACCTTGAACACTTTAGCACCTGGTGGTGCCTTGACAGGTGAATCTGAGACGAACGCAATATTTTCGCGGAAACCTCCCTTGCCCTCGTCGCTGTTTGGAGGGCCAGCTTTTGAGTTTGCGAAAGGAGGATGAGCTGTAGGAGTCATTTGACGTCGCTTGGTTTTAATGGGAGACGGGGAGACAGATTCGCCCCGAAGACGTTTACGAGCTCTTGAGAGAGCATCCGTAGCCGTCGAGGGTGAATGAGGCGGTGTGATTTCAATGGAGGATGTTGAAGCTTTCGGCAAGTCCAGGGAGAGGAATGGGCTGAGTGGTGGCGAATCAATTTTGAATAGATTGGAAGACTTCCCAGAGGGTTGAGTTGGTCGGTTTCTGGTAGCGAGTTTTTTCTTCCGGGGTGAGAATGGGTTGAAGCTCGAAAGGGGAGCAGTAGTAGCTATTTCACTACGTGGCTGAGCCAAAAGGCTGGGCAGTGGTTGATAGCTGCGAAAGCGTGACCTTGTCGGGGTGGAGGGGGGTTCTGAGGCCGAGTGGGCGTGCTTTTCTGTATTTTTGGAAAGCTTTTTATATAATTTATATTTTGTGGCTGCGAGCGGGGGTATGAGCTGTTGATATGCATGGATTGTGGTTGAGCATGTACCTATTTCTGTTTTATTTTTTATATCTTGTATTGTTGGATCGCGGCCATTGGTTTCCTGGAATTCGCGTTCCCAAGCTTTGATCTCAGCTTTGACGGTCGACACGTCCATTAGAGTCGTGCGCAAAGAGGAGGATCGCAACTGGATTACAGCGCGTCAATAGAGCCAAACAACATTGGTTTCTCTTATGCACACCATCACAAACGCGCGCCCCCGGGAGAGCGTCCTCAATCTTTTTGACCCTCTCAGCGATACAGCCTTTGACAAAGAGAACTCTTACTCTCCATTCGATCATGACTGTTCTGTGGATAGGGCGCTGTTCACTCATACGAACAAGCGTCCTAGTCCAGTCCTACTTAAACGTCGCTTGATCGACGTTGGAGACATCACCGCCAATGACATCGTCAATATCTCCACTCCAGAACGTTCGGGGAACCCTAACACTGACAAGTATTATGATACAGATAGTACCATAACTCGTTCCAAGCCTAATAGAGCCAACCACACGATTACATTAGACGCAGGTTTTCGAACACCCTTGGCAGAGTTAGTCGTGGACCATAATATGACTCCACTTGCTCAAACAAAACTGTACAACCAACAATCAATTCCTACCCCACCTCCTGCCCGTCCACCAACCTCCGAGCATCTCAAAGATTCCAAAGTCGCTTGCGTGGTCAATCCAGTGGACGCTATTGAGAGGAATCCCATGGATTTAAAACATCACCGCCATCCGCAGGACGACGACATCCTTGACAGAGAACTACCCCAAATTTGTGTTACCTTGGATGATTACCCTGCTTCTCCAACGTCCTCAAATAAAATACCAACGGAAGATGCCTTATCTCCGTCTGAACCTTTCTCACCACCACTCGGGAGTGTCCCTCTGCGACCAAACCCTCTCAATGCCCCTTCCCTAAACTCCAACAGGCATTCAATTGATCTCCACTCATCCTTCCAATTGCAATTTCAGTCCGAGGATGCTAGCTTTGATCTATTAAACGACAAAATATCTTTATTTGCCTCTACAAATGATCATGGGCCATTCCTTGATACTGAGGATGAAAGCGAAGATTTCGCAACGGCATTTGAAAAAACGATTGAGCAAAATATAGCGTCCAAGAACCAGCGTGAAGGTGATGACGATTATATACTTTTTCGCCAT
>CEMU01568967.1:27850-56069 GCA_900068965.1 Calocybe gambosa
ATTTGTGGTTGACTTATTCATAGCTATACAAATAGTCGCTATCGGAGGTGTTCATGCTGACACCAAATATACCATAAGTAAGCATCACCAATTGTTTTTGGTCTTTGCTCACTTTATGTCCTCAGCTCCGGAAGATCGTTTGCCACCTATCATAAACATAGTGACCCAAAAATCACCCGCTCAGGGAAAACTCCAATCGTGTTCGATGACACAAAGTTCACAAAAGTCCCAGGGCCCCTCTGTCAATCCCGTCATTCCACGTCCCTTCTCCCGCCTTTCCACCAAGGAAGCCATCAATCCTGCTGAGGTTATACAGACACCAGCTCTCCTTTCTCGCATGATTAAACCCCCACCCCTCGTTCCTGCTTTGCGTATCGTGAAGAGGGCCAATCGACTTGGTTCTGGCTTACCTGGTAATTCGGCAGTCTCAACAACTTCCTTGTCTCTAGCCAACGGGAAGCCTACTATGTTAGCTACTTCGGTGGATTCATGCGGCATCACGATTGCGCAGAAGCCTACCGCATTCATAAGCCACGCAAACGACCGACCCAAGTGTAACTTGGCCACGGAGGGTAATCGAATTCCTTCCTCAAGCAAGGTCAACGGCGGACCCAGGCGTATACTGTTAGAGGACACTCAGAATACGTACCCTTACAAGGTGAACGACGGGCCTAGGCGTGTTGTAGTCACACAAACTCGCCAAACAAAACCCAAGGAGAAGCATTTGGGTGTCATTGGTCCAAGGCGCGTTGTTGTCACCCCAAACGATAACCCACCAACCTCGGCAACGTTAAGCAAAGCACAGAGCAAAGCCCCCGTCTCTCATTCTCGCAATACATTTGCTCAGCGAAACGGGATATCCTTATCATCACTTCCTCGACCTACAACCAGACTCCCCGTGTCTTCAACCTCTGGTCTTCCACGGCCAGCCCCCAACGTTAATAATCCCAGCGCCAGAAACGGCACAAAGCAGAGGGACATTAGAGGAGTTACTGTGCCGCTCAATAGATTTGTCACATAACAATGATCAAATTTAGTATCTCATCACGGAACACTGTATCTTGCATCCAGAACCTGTTATGATGTTATGATAGAACTTCTACGTCCTTCATGTCCACATAAAACGATATTAGCTGTCTTCCCAATAACTAATTACTTCGAATACAGAGGCTGGCGGAGGAAGACTTTCCGCCTTTTGGAGTATGAATAAAGCTCTGGAAGCTGAAGTACTATCTGGAAATAGTTGCACATAATGACTGATAACCTGTCGGGCTTCATCGATGAGCTGCTGGTCATCTAAAACGGATACCAAGTCAAGTAAGTAATCATAGGCGAGCCTTGGCATCTCCGCGTATTCCCATAGGAAGTCAACCAAGCGGGTCTGATTATACAAAGACGCGGGGAGGCCAAAATTTGTATCAGCTACCAAATGGTAAAAGGTAGCTAGTGCTTCGTAAGGCGGGAAATCTGAGAGCACCTTGGACAAAAAGTCATTCAGGACCGTTATTCGAGCTTCGTGAATGGATCCTTGAAAAGATCGTAAAGAATCCATAAACTCGCCAGTTGCTGTAGGCGAATGCGATGTCCAATCGTTCGACTCAATCTTGATAGCTTCGAAACTATGCTTGAGCCGGTCTAACCATTTGCCGAATGCTATGATGCATCCAGAGCTTGCATCAGGCGAATCACCCGCGAGATATTTTCGAACCAAAAGCTGTTCGTCCCAAGGTTCAGCACTCGACCAAGGAGGGTCAGCTCCAAGAAGATTCAGTTCATGCTCGATGGAATTAGATGTGTGGAGGTAGTACTCGAGGATGCAGGTCGAGAGAGAAGCGATTGTTGATGATAGATAATGTCCAATGAGAGGTCCTTCGTATGTAAAAGATTCCAGCACTGGCAACGCTTCGTCTCCGAACCAGGATTCGATACCCTCTCCTATGGCATCTGCGTGCCTACAATATGCAAGTATTGACCACGTGGCCCCAAGGCAAGAGATGGCTGTCCCCAACTTTTCGGATGTATCTCGATAGGTCGATAAGTGGAGGCGTTGCATGATCCTCGGTCCCAATCCTACAGTCTGGTCGTCCATTAGTCGTCGAACGATATGTACGCTGGCTTCGTCTTCAACCAGAAAGCCTGGAATCCCCTCCACAAACGTTTCGAACTCACGGTCATCATATAAAGATCTAAGAGTCTGCCTGAGAGCCTCCTCGTCACGAGCATTGCGTGCGATAGATTTTTCTACAGCAGCCACCTCACGGGCGTGGACGATACTGAGAGAAGAAGGGGTTTCACGATTAGCACGATTAGCGAGTAGGAGACGCCGGATGGCTTGCCAAGCCCACCAGCAGAAGGAGGTACAGGGAGTCTGATATGGACAGTGATGGTAGAATATCGGAAGGAGAGTGATCACAGCGTAGAGGATAGCACAAACGACCAAGATAGCTATGCTAATGTCGCATATGATGGCGTTTATAGGATATAAAAATTCTACCAAGCCTGCAAAGAACAGGAGTAGTGAAATGTGTAAGAGAGTGGGTATCATTTCCACGACCGTCCCCATGCCAAAGCGTTGTATGCCTTCATAGAGATACGCACGTATTCTGGCACGTCTGTGAAACGCGGGATGTTTCTGGCTGGCACTTAGATATGCTCTCGCCCACTGGTCTACAAGAGTGGCAGCGAGTGCGCACATCAAGCTGAAGGCCAGGCTGAGAAACCAGAAGGCGTTGCAAAGTATCGAAGTACGTGAAGGCTGGAATTGTACGGGATCAGCTGGTACAAAGACAGACTGGGTCCCGTTTGCGAGAGCAGTCAGTTGAAGTGATATTTGGCCGAGCACGGCTATAGTGGCGGTGTGGGGGTCTGGGGAGAGAGTTTTGTAGCTTTCAATAAGAAAAGCCGTAATGCTAGCCGAGAAAAGGCCAGCCTAGTGAACTCGGGTCAAAAAAAGCTACTAGAGCGTTGGCACCACCGAACTGACAAAGATCAATAGCGAATCCATATCGCTTTTCCAGGCTTCCGCAAGAGCTCTATCTTGGCGGTCTGCTTCTGCAACGTAAACGGACCATATTTCCGCAGATGGGCTATCGGAAGCTAAGCCTGAAGAGGAGTGAGCACTGACTCAAAGGTTGCAGGATGAATACCCACCACGGGATGTTTGTGCCATGAGGGCGTACGGATTAGATAAACAAGCGGTATATACCACCCATGTTCATCGCCGCCACCGTGACCTACAGCGAGCAGCCATTCTAATTCTCTTGTGAAGAAGAAAAATAGCGTCATTGTTTGATTCTCCACATTCTTTCCCAGAGGTCACACTTTCCCAAAGAACAAAGCACGGGCGATCCGGCAAAAAGGCATTTTCGCAGTTCCTTGTGCCATCTGGGGACCACAAGCAACCCATGCACACCTTGCCAAAGGCGTCAGCGGCAGCATTGTACGATGATCCTGCTTTTTCCCTTGATCCACGCACACATCCCTATTTTGCCGCCAACATCACCCCCTGGGCCACTCCTTTTCAGCCACAGCCAGGCTTCATAGCCCAACCAGGCTTGCCTCATCTCACCATTCAACCTGATACAGACGAAGCCCAGCTGCTACAGCCACCCAACACCCCCATGTTCTCAGATGATCACAGTTCCTCGACCCACGAGACTAATTCTTCATCCAATCACACTTCAACCTCATTTGCCTCTTTGTCGACCCCTCCGACATCTACAGACTCCCATTCTTCACCATGGACATCCATACCACCTGAGAAGCCTGCGCAACCCTTGCCTTGGCCACCAGAATCTCAGCAAAGGAGGAAATTAAACCTCGCAATGTTTTGGCGCAAATCTCCTCCCGAAACCGTCCTAGAACCAGTCGGCCCAGGCCGACATGTTCTACCAGACCCCCCTCCTCAAATTTCTGTCGATCGGCCTACTCCTGCTCGCTTTGTTTCCATGCCCGAGGCAGTCAAACTTTTGGGCAGGCCGACTCTCCCCCCACGATCTGCCACCACTGCTGTCGACTCTAGGCCGCCGCCAACTGCATCCCATCGCATCATCGGTGGTGTTGCTATTCGCAGCCATGAACTAGATCGAATCGATGAGCTTGACGAAAGCAGTCCGATGGGGCTATCTCTTCACCACGGTGGTCCATATGAGGCGATACCAATTAGCCATAAGTCGTCGAGCCAGCAGGAAACCATTCTTCATAACATTGGTAGTCAATATCAGGTATGATATCATCACTATGCTCCTGCCTAAGCTACATCCATATTTTCTAGGTAAACTCACCTTCCGTGCTCAGACGTAGCGTGGATCGCAACAGAGTATGCATTTTCTCGTACATGCTTTATATTGCAAGCTTAAATCGTCTTTCAGTCGCAAGGATCCAAAGCCCCTGGGCCAGTCAGTGTCCCTATAATACCGGCGGGTGTTTCCCTGAACCTGAAACCGGGACAAATTCTTCCCCGCAACTTTTATCAGAATACCTTTCGGAGTGTCGAACCTTCCGATGCCCCACAATGGCCCCCCCAGTCTCCTCGTTCACAACCCGGAGCTCAGCTTAATCAAGGCTATCAATGGCAGGCAGATGTGGAAAAATATGCAACTATTCACAGTCAGGAATCAGCATACATCGATGGCAATAAGCGTTCAGGTCACGAGCAAAGCGCCTTACCGGAATACTCCCTTTATCCGACGGATATGGCTGTTCATAATAACAACGCCCCCTCTGCCCAAATTCAATTCCTCACAGTCAGAGAGACGCGCGAACGCTCTAAAAAGCACTCTAGTAGTATTGAAAGCTTTCAATATCAGAGACCCCCCCCAAATGGCGGCCAATCTACATCGCATTTCCGTGCACCCACACCTTTACATCGTGCCCCGAGCAACCCGCGTTTACCACCTCGCATGCAGGCTTTGCAGATGCAAAACGTCCGGCCCGACGAGTCACATCGACGGTCACCTAGACCTCACAATCCGTCCCAAGACCACAAAACTGCTTTCATGGAAACAACTGCTGATTATTCTGTTCGTCGCCGCAGGTCCGTAGTTCCTGGGCAGGTCCCCCATACCTTTCATATGGACGCAGATCAGTTACCAACAACTAACGCAGCCCTAAACGTGGTGTCTTCTATGCCCGAGGCGCCTCGATTATTTGACCAAACATCGCATTTGTATAATACTACACATCTCCAACGGCATGATCCGGACTCTGAGAGCTCGCACCGATCCTTACATGGTACTTCTTCGACTTCCGTGCATCATCCAAGAAATTCTAGGTTTATACCACCGAGTCATGTCCCGAAACGACTAATAATGCCTGCACCGTTGCAACAATCCCAATCTTTGGTACCGATGCTTCAGTCTGAGCCTCCACCAGGACAACCAGACTTTAATAGCTGGCAGCCGCACATGAGAACTTCGTCCGACACAACTAACAGCCAAATTGCCAAAGACGCGGCTTTTCCGCCGAGCGGAAAGCTGCGGAAGCGAAACAGCGTGCAGGGTATTATACCCCAAACACCATATATATCCCCTTCTCAGCCCCTAACATTCGAACCCACTAGCCTCTACATCAGCGCGATACCCCAACAACCGGCACCACCAAACCGCAAGCTGGAGAGGGCCCATAAAAACGTCCTAAGCAAACGAAGGACAGCCATCTGATAGGCTCGTCCTACGTTCCAACCTTTTCTCTCTTTTACACTTGCCTTGTACTTCTATGACACTTTAGCACTCGTCAAGCATCTATGGACAATCCGTTTGCCATATACCTCACATATTTTCATCGCTACAAACCCGTCTACCATTCGTCATATGCTTCTGTACTCTTTAACGCTTTAACGACCTTTCCACCAGGACTATATCGATGTATTTACAGTACACACACAGTAGAGGCTAATGCATCACTGGGACGGATCCCAGTTTGTTTATATACCCGTGACGTTTCTCTCAAAATTCTGACAAATTGTTTGATTGTCTATATCGCTTGGAAGTGAGGTAGAGACTAATAAGCAAGACGAAACATAAATTGAAAGCTGTATTGCTTCGTGTCAGGATCCCAGTGCGACCAGTTCCAATAACCTGCATCGTCTGACTCGTCTTCGATTTCACGAGCGGGGATTCTGAAGGCAATGGTTTCGTAGGGCTCCGCCGCAACCTAAAGCATACGTAAATGTGCGTGAGGACATGCCAAAGAAATGCAACGACATACAATGAGGTACTGGTAAGCTTTATTTGGAGGCTCCCTTTTTTGTTCCCATGCGCTCATAAACCGCCTGCGAGGCAGAATGCCAGGCTTTATTTGAGGAAGATGTACTTGCACCATCATACCTTCTTTTCCTGTTTCTGTATCTCGTACCTTTGTGACCCTGTAACCAGGTCGGCCGATTTTGAGGAAGACCTTGCGCTGAACGTTGCTTTGGGCTGATGGCGCAATCATTAACTGCGTGTCCTTTGCATCACGAGCAGCTCGGCGTGCCAAATTCGTTTGATGCTTCTTTCCTTGGGTATGAGCAAGATAAGAACCCTCGTTTGTATGGAGTGTTAGGCACAAGCGACATTCAAGTGAGCCCAGGTGATTGCGGAGAATGTAAGGATCCTACTCTGGTTTAGCAGAACTTGAAAAAGCAGAAATAGTCTAAACGTACTTTTGCGAGGTCTATCGTCTCTAGAGCGAGTTTTCTCAATCGTTCACGTCTGTCGACATTAGTTTCTGACGCCCCGGCAACACCTCCCCCACCAAACTTGGATCCTACACGATTCTGGGGAAGAGTCAGTAGTGTGATATCTCTCTTTGAGTATTACTGACTTGATAATCTGGTAAAGATTGTTAGAATGCAGTACAGTTATACAAAAAGTACGACTTACCCATGAAGCAGGTGAAAGCTGCTGGGTGATGATGTAAGCATCCACATCAATTAAACAGCTCGATCAAATAAAAAAAATTCACGCCAACTGATCAGCTGGATACACTCAGAACTAGCTGCTAGAGTATAAATGCTCGGCAAAAAGCGCTCTTCAGAAGACCCTTCAAGTACTCACAGAGCAAAAAAGCCCAAGCTCATTGATGCGAATCAGACGAATTACTTAGCTAACGTTACAGAAGAAGTAGATTTTCCCCGTGGCGGAGGAACATCATTTACGCCTCTTGAAGTGAAAACAATACGTGCTGAAGCCATCAAGGAAGCGAACGAAGAGTTGTTCAAGGTTTTTAATTATCTAGCACATAAATACGGGTCTTTTAACTATGACCGATAGGATGCCCAAAGTCAGGCCAAAACGACCAAGCGGAAGCGTAGAAAGCCGGAAGTGCGAAAAGCTGTTGACGATGGTACGACAGAGACAAAAGAGAAAATTCGGATAGAACACCTCAACTACAAGGTGCGTGCGCCCAGCCGCTTACAATTTCATACTTCATAATGAACTATTTCAATGGTAGCGAATAACCGTAGGCATGAAGATGTTAGGCCAGATCGTATCTATTCAGCCCCTTGCGCTGATCATGTCCCTCCCCAATCAACTATTCGGGCATATCCCTATCACTAATATTTCATCACAATATACCCAGCTCCTCGAAGGTATCGACGGCCTAGAAAAAGAGTCTAAGATCAGCGAGGGTGATGCAGACGAACAAGACGAAGAATCAAATGCCGGCATCTGCGAACTTTCCGACATGTTTCACGAAGGGCAATACGTTCGAAGTGTAGTTATGGCAGTTCATGCACGCGGTTCAACAGACAATTCCGTTATTGCAAAGTCTCGAGATGAGATTATTAGGTCGGGCCGAAGAGTAGAACTCAGCCTCTTTCCTGAGCGTGTCAATGCCGGAGTACAGAAGTCTGACCTCAGAGCAGGGTTTGTAAGTACATCGTGTAAAACAAGCCATTTTCCTACTAATCTTCTGTTCGGTAGACAATAACTGGTGCGGTGCAAAGTATCGAAGATCATGGATATATTCTCGATCTGGGTGTCCCAGATGTGTCAGGGTTTCTGAAGAATACCTCAAGCAAGTTTTTCGTTGGTCAAGTCCTAGACGCCACAGTGAATAAAATGTCGAGTAATGGACGAATATGCCACGTTGATGTTGAACCCTCCACGTTCATCACCTCTTCGGTATATTTAAATTTTCTCCCGTTACCATCGAGTTATTCAAAGCAGGTCCTCAGCTCTCAGAAGTTACGAATGCCTCCTCCATTCTCCCAGGCACCCTCGTCCATGCTCTCATTACTTTCGTTCATCCTGATGGCCTTAACGTTCAGCTATTGGGCCTCTTTGAGGGTACTGTGGATCAGCCGCATCTCCGCAAAAACCCATCTGAAAAGCCTTACAAAATTGGGAAGAAAGTCAAGGCGCGGGTGTTGTATGATTTCTTGTCTAGTCCACCCCGATTTGCCCTGGCACTTTCGGAACATGTTTTGGCTCTTAGCCCCCGACAGTTGACGTTACAGCGTCAAGCGACGAGCACCTCAACTATGCAAGAGGTATATCCATTGGGAACGATATTGGAATCTGTCAAAATTAGTAGGATTTCACCGGAGCGTGGTGTTGTCGCAGAAGTTGAGCCCGGTTTAGAGGGCTTCATACACGTTCGTAAGGTCATCAAGAGACTCTTATTCTCTGACAGCCTTCTTTAGATATCTCATGTTTCTAATGACCATATACCGTCCATCTTGTCCTCCGGTCCATGGAGAGTCGGATCTTTGCATCGAGCACGTGTGACAGGTTTTTTCGCAGTAGACGGTCTCCTACAACTATCTCTCAAGCCTTCGGTTCTCGAGCAAAGATTCTTACAAGTTGTCGATGTAACGGTCGGCGAACTAGTCAAAGGCACTATCAAAAAACTCACGGAAACTGGCCTTTTTGTATCTCTTTCTGGAAATATAGATGGCATCGTATGGCCCAACCATTATGCAGATATCGCCCTTAAAAAGCCCTCGAAGCGTTTCAAGGCAGGAATGATGATCAAATGTCGTGTATGACAATGTTTTCATAACAAATATTCGCGACTTATAATCCTAATCAGGTTCTTTCCGTTGACAGTGACCTCAAGCGTATTTCACTGACATCAAAGAAAACGTTATTGGAATCGGAATTGCCAATTATATCAGAGGTAGCCAAGGCGGAGGTTGGGATGATGACACATGCAGTGGTTTGCAAAATATCCGAAAAACAGCTGATAGTTGAATTCTACAATAACGTCAAGGCAGCGGTGTCTATCAAAGAAGCTAGGTAAGGTTACTTGCTTTAGTCCATTCGGATGTTGACTCGACTCTGCACAGTGAAACGTCGTCTACAAACTTGGCCGACTCCTTCAAAGTAGGCCAAGTGGTAAAAGTACGGATAGTGAGTGTCCAAACGGAACCAAAGCGTATCACCGCGAGCATTCGACAAGCCGCCGCTAATTTCCAGGATGCCATAACCGACATCAGTGCGGTAGAAATTGGCAACATTGTAGACGCTACCGTGTCTGAAATCCACAAAGACAACATTGTGCTTACATTACAGCCGACTCAAATTCGAGCTTTGATCTCTGTAAAGAATCTGGCGAATCATCGCAAGTTGTCTGTGTCTCAACTCTGCGCTATGCTTAAAACTAGCGACAAGCTGGAGGAATTGGTAGTTGTTACTCGTAACCCAGAGAAAGGGTTTGTCATTGTCGCAAACAAACCGAAGGCGAAGGAAGCTCTCCCTCGTAAAAACACCCTGTCCATAGAGTCTGTAACAGTCGGTCAAATCGTCGGCGGTCGCGTCACTCGCCATACACAGCATGGGGCTTTAGTCAAGATTACCACTCGTGTTGGTGGGATATTACATCCTACTGATACCTGTGACGATTTCGAGGCGGGCACGCCATTCCCGCTTGTCGATTCTTTGCTGAAAGCCGCCGTTATCGCCATTGACCAAAGTAGAAAGCAACTCACTCTTTCTACTCGCCCCTCAAGAATGTACCCGGATCAGTCGAAACCAGTTGTCGATCGCGACATTCATAATATTCATGACCTTCAAGTCGGTGAGACTGTTCGAGGTTTTATTAAAGGTGTCGCAGAACACGGCCTTTTCATTACCCTGGGAAGAGATATCGACGCCCGTGTTCAAATAAGAGAACTCTTCGACGAGGTCAGTGGTCTCATGCGTCTGTTTCTTAGGCGTTTCAATTGCAGCCCTCTTCCAGTTTGTCAAAGAGTGGAAGGAGCATTTCAAGGTTAACCAGCTAGTCAAAGGCAGAATCCTCAGGTAATAGCAAACTTTCAAGCTGAAGGCCATGGCACCCTTTAATACACTTTCCAGCATTGACATTCAAACAAAGAAAATCGAGATGACATTCCGCACACATGTTGTGAAAGATCACAGTCGGTTGTCTGCGGGTGACGTTCAGATTGGGCAAAAGCTCGACGGCGTTGTAAAACGGATCGAAGACTATGGCCTTTTTATCCAGCTCGGAGGCTCTAAGTTGACCGGTCTTTGTCATAAATCCCAAGTATGGCCCAAAAAAGCATCTTACTCCTGTCATCTGATAACCTTATGAAAGCTCTCGGACAATCAAGATGCCGATGTTGATATTGCTCTTCGTGTTTTCCGTCAAGGTGATTGCGTCAAAGCGATGGTGACAAAAGTTGAGAAGGGTAAAATTTCTCTGAGCCTTAAACCTTCACTCTTGGGAGATGGCGATTTCGACGACCACGCAACATCGATGGAAGAACCTCTTGGTATCATTGCTGACGAAACGGATGCACCCGAGGGTGTCCAGGAGGATCAAATCAATCAAGTCGGCAGCGATATCGGAGAGGACGAGGAGCCAATAAGCATTGTAAATGAACTGACTACTCAAGTTTTTCAATCGGGGAACCCTACAGAACCCCAAGAACTCGCGCCGGCTGTTCTCCAGCTCGATGCTAGTTTTCAATGGTCGGGGCCTCAACCCCAGTTGGAAGAATCCGATTCAGACTCCTCGGGCGAAAGTGATGGAGAGGATCAGCCCAGCAAAGATAACAAGCGGAAAAGAAAAGAAATCGAAAAGGATGTCACTGCTGATATGCACAACAGGGTTCCAGAATCAAATGCAGATTTTGAACGTGTTCTCCTTGGATCACCAAACTCATCCTATACGTGGATTCAGTATATGTCCTTCCAACTCCAGCTTTCCGAATTCGACAAAGCTCGAGAAATTGCTCGAAGAGCACTTCAAACCATCAATTTTCGCGAAGAACAGGAGCGCCTGAATGTTTGGATTGCGCTTCTCAACTTGGAAAATGTGTATGGAACAGAGGAAACACTAGAGACAACTTTCAAGGAAGCGGCTCGGGCCAACGACTCCAAAACCATGCATGTTCGCCTTGCCTCTATCCTCGACCAGAGCGGAAAACATGAGGTATCCTATCAACTAAGTTTCTTCGAGCTTTGTTGACATACATGCCCCACCCATAGAAGGCCGAGGAGCAGTTCAAACGTACTTGTAAAAAGTTCGGCCAAAGCTCCAAGGTCTGGACTATGTTTGGCGAGTACTATTTGCGACAGGGTGAGCTTGAAGAAGCAAGGAAATTACTCCCTCGCTGTCTACAAAGTCTTGACAAGCGGAAACGTGCGCCTTCTTCATGACATGTTTGCTCCAAAGATTGAACAGTCTTGCTTGCTCTGATTAGATCTGAAAACGATCTCGAAATTTGCCCAGTTGGAGTACAAGTTAGGAGAACCTGAGCGTGGTAGGACACTATTCGAAGGCATGATGGATTCGCACCCCAAACGATGGGACTTGTGGTCTATATATATGGACATGGAGGCTGGGCAATGTGATATTCAGAGTCTGCGGTGGGTAAACATTCTCAAACGCGAGTCATCAAAACTTAAAGAGGCTATGCAGGAATCTATTTGAGAGAGTGTTGTCGTTAAAAATGACAAGTCATAAAGCAAAGTTAGTCCTCCTTTCCAGTTGCATAAACACAACGAAATGACTTTGACGTAGGATATTCTTCAAAAAATGGCTACACCTGGAGAGCAAATTTGGAGACGAAGCGGGTATGCAGATTGTCAAGGATAAAGCCATGGAGTGGGCACAGCGGGCGAATGCATCGTGAAATCATCATTTAACACAACAGCTACATGCTGCTCATAATGGAGAATATATAAGTAGAGCAATGAATGATGAGAGAGCCCAATGAAAGCGAAAAAAAAAATTACTAAACTAGAGATGAAAAATCCAAGCGAATGTGAGGGGTGGGATTTAAAGGGTGTAAAGGGTATATGAACATAGATCAAACGATGCAACGAGAAAAACATATTATGAGCGTGGTGACCGGGTTCGCTCAGTGACAAGTTCCGAGTCAATATCGCTCAATGGCCGCCGGTTGCTCATCGAGCTTGCAAGCTGCCGCTGCCAGTCGTCCAGCTCACTAGAAAGGTGTTCAAATGCCAAAGCGTTCTCCGAACTCGACACGCTCAGCCGTCGAGCAGATACGCCAGATAAGGGTCGACCCTGGCCAAATGAAGGTTGGTCTACCTCAAGCAACAAGCCAATCTTGTGGGACAGCTGCTCATTTTCGCGTCGGAGATTCGTGTTCTCGTTGCTCAATTTTTCCAACATCGTCTCGTCATGACCGCCACGAGCGACAACCAACGACGACTGTAGACGTTCGATGTCATGTTGGAGATCCTCGACCTGGGTCAGTCTGTCGTCTAGTTCTCGTTGGGAGTTCACGAGACCATTGCGCAGGTTTTCAACTTCTTTCTCAAGTGAATTTTGACGTTGACGCATGTCTTGATTTTCGGAATGTAGGCGTTGTGTCTGTTTTTGAGCTTCCGTAAGTTGTGAACGCAAGCCTTCCTCTTCTTGCGAAGGGGTAGAACGACCATTGATGCGTGCTCTAGCTTCGGGAGATGTCTTCGCCCGAGAAGCTGCGTCTAGTTCTGTTTGTAGTGCTGCATTGGTGTTTTTCTGTTTCTGCAGCTCATCCTTCATCCTTCGCATCATTTTTTCTGTACCCCTAATGACATTACAAAAATCAGCACAACCAGAACAGACACCAATGCTGTCTGCGTACTTGACATAGTGAACCGCCAGTTGGTAGTCCTCCTCCATCTGCTGCATCCGTGCCTTGTAGCCACGCTCTGTTTCATCAAGCTTTCGCTCCACTTCAGCGACGCGAGAATCTACATCCAATTGACTGGATTGGTTTTGGTTCGCTCTGAGACGCTCCAGCTGTGTTGACAAGTCGGAAACTTGAGCTTCTACATCCTTTTTCTCACGAACAACTAGTGCTAGCTCTCTCTGAACAGCTTCATGTAACCTTGCGCGCTCTGCGAGCCTGGTCTCTAGACCCGTAACGGTCGCAGGAGAACTGCGATCAGCCGTCCTCGAAGCGGATCTAAGATCGGCATCATCAATGACAATACCATGCTCTGAAAGATAATTGCGGAGGGCGGCGAGTTTATGCATAGCTTCAGATGACTCTCTTCCTCTATCTTGAAGCGCAGACTCCCTCTCTGCTACTTCATGACGAAGGCGACCAGTGTCCATAACGGCGTTTGAAAGCTGGGTGCGTAAGCCCACAATCTGCGACCGCAGAGCGGAATGCTCCGTCTCGCGTTCTCGAACTCGCTGTCTTTCTTCTGTTAATTTAGCCTGTACTTCCTCAAAGCGGTGAGCAGTCTGCTTCAACATCATCCGTAACGACTGCGCCTCGGCTTCCGCAGCTTGCATCTTTTCCGCATGTCCTCGAGTTAGTCTATCTTCATCAGCTTTCAATTCCCGATGTGAATCCATGAGTTCACCGAGACTTCCTGTCGTGAATGCCCTGAGCGTATCGGCTTCCTCTCGAGACTTGGCCCACGAGTTCTCAACATCGGTCAGTCTTGCTCGCACCGACTCGGCTTCGGATGCCTTCGCTTCAAGTTCGCCACGAAGTTCTGCCATCTCCGTCTCGAGCGCAATAATTTGTTGCCGAGTACTTTGATATTGCATATCAACTTCGTCCGTCCGTGACGAAGCCGCCCGCAAAGCAATCTGTGCCTGCTCAAGCCCACGAATGTACTGCTCTTTTGAGTGATTGAGCTCGTCCACCAAAGCACGCAAGTGAAGTTCCTCGGCCTCACGCTGTTCCAGGAGGGAATTCTGACCAAGAAGTTCCTGACCTTGGTCTCGGAACTTGGCCTCAAGTGAATCAAACTGACTCTGAAGTTCGTTGTAGCGTTTGAGCGTCCTATCGTGTGTCTCGTCTACCGTATCGGCGCGTTTGGTTGCTTCTGACGCACGAGCATCAGCCTGTTCACTGAGCCTGGTTTGTAAGGCAAGTGAGTCGGCAAGCTCAGAAAACTTGCGATCCTGTGCCCATCGTTCGCTTAGCAGCTCGGATGTGCGACGCTCCAGGTCGGCCATGCGCTCGCGCTCCAGACGTGTGGCCTCTGTTTCATCGGAAATTTCGGTTGCCATCAACTTGGCACGATAATATGTAGCTTCCTGGGTAGCAGTTGCTTTTGCCCGCTCTGCCTCAGCAATACGCTCAGAAACCTGTCTTGCCTGCTCTGCCATCACAGTCTGTCACGAGCAAAGGGGATCAGAATTATACAAATAGCAGTCATAGAAGATAAACCTACCTGGATTTGCGCTTTGAATTGTTTGAACTTGAGCGCCATCTCTGCATTCCCCGAGTTATCCTGCCTTTCCTCTCCTAGCTCTACGTCCGCATATGCAAAGCCAGCTTTAGAGGCTCGCCCCAAAGCTTCTCGCATCCACACCATATGCTTTTTAACCCCCTCCAACTCCACCTCTTTTGCTTTCAACTCCTTAACCAAATCCGAAGTGACATTGCCCACAGATCCTCCACTCCTTGACCCTGGACGGTGATGACCCATGATACCATTTACTCCTGGTGCAGGCGAACCAGGCGGATTTGTATTCGAGTAATGCACATCCGTGGGCGTTTTCGTGCGATCCCTCTCCATCACAGCAGGCGAAGATCTGCCACCTACGCCATTAATAGCGCTCATGGTGACACCAACCATGTTCGGCTGCACACCAAACATATCTCCTCCGTTCGTTGGCGAAACAGCACGGCTCCCTGGACCTCCACCGCTAACGCTAGGGCTTTTACCACGTTGCTGGATCAATCCCGAAACCTGATCAGGCGAGGCCGTACGCACTCGTGTGGCATACTGCTCGTTTGTCTCATCCAAACCTTCATCCGTTCCAGCTCCGTCATCGTCCTCGCGACGTGGACGGGCTGGCTTTCCTTGCCTTCCATTGGCTTGCTGAGGGGTGCCGTTGGACGATGATGGTTTTGCAGGGCGAGAGGCGGTGGGCGACGTGGAGCGGCTAGTGTCAGAGGGTAAAATACTTGGTGATGAAGAACGAGCACTGCCATTCTGAAGCTGAGTGACGGCTGAAGGCTGTGGGACACCAGCGCCAGTGGAAGGTTTACGTTGGAGACCCTGTGCTGCGCCCTGGATAATCTGAGGAGGGGGATCCTTTGAAGCTGGATACTTGATGTGCTCTGTGGAGTTTGGAGTAATTATTAGTATTGGCGAGTTGCAATTGACAAGTCATACTTGTATCCAATGTGTGAAAAACACCAGGGTCATCGCCCTTTGTTGGTGAAAAAGATTCGCCACCTAGGACAAAAACTCTCGAGCCTACCGCTGTCATCGCATGTCCAGATCGTCCGCTTGGCGCTGGGCCCATGTTTTGAAACATATACCATCGCTGATCTAGTCCATCAAAACCGCTTAGTTTCCAGGCGAGTAAAAGTCAGACATGTAAACATACTTGATATTTTGAAAGCTGAAAGATCACCGAGATCCTTGCCATCAACGCCTCGGCCACCGAATATATAGATAACATCATCAACCACAGCGGCTGCATGTCCCTCTCTCGGCGTAGGGATGAAGCCAATGCACTGAAGTTCTGACCATTGACGAGTGTTGAAGTCAAACGCCCATGTATCATTGTAATGATAGCGACCATCCGTTCCACCAAAGCTGCGTATACAATGTCAATACAATCTATTCGTGGGAGAAAAGAAAGAGAAAGGGAGAACACACATGAAGAGACGATCTCCGTGCGCCACGGAAATATGACCCGTCCTTCGTGCAGGTATGTCTGTTCCAACTGGTTGTATCAACTCCCATGCTGCTTTTGTTCGGACTTGCAGGGGCAATAATAGTAAGATTGCTTGCCAGAAAGAGCAAGAAAAGCAGCTTACGAGAGTTAAGATCAAAACACCACATCTCGTTCAGAAATTCGCCATCAACCTGGCCACCAAAAACGATAAATCTGGAACCAAACATTGAAACTGCGTGGCCATAACGTCCGACTGGGCATGTCCCGTTTACTGATACGCGCGTCCACTCTTTTAGCACTAGATGAAAAGTATAAATGAATCACATGTAGATTTAGTGTATGAGATCAAAAAGGACAGACTGAGGTTCAACAGGTACAGTCCATCATCTTGTTTTTCCTTTGATTTGCTGTCAAGCCTGGTGTCTCCGCCCCATACGATGAGAACGTTGCTGACGAGAGCGCTAGCATGGCCGACGCGGGGGGAAGGTGCTTCACCACTCGTTTGTACAAGGGTCGCAGAGTAGTCCCGTGTAGAGAAAAGATAGAGGTCGTTTCTTGCAACTTCACGAACGAGACCACCAAAGATGTAAAGGTCGCCCGCAGAGGTTGCGGTGGCGGGGAGGGCATGGCCATAGCGGGGAAATGGAGAGTGAGAAGGGGAAGTTGGGGGTACGACACCAGGTTTGTTGAGTACGATTGGGGGGAGGAGGGTAAATCGTCGGGAAGACCACGGGTAAGCTGGCCGTTGAGATGGTTGAGAGGATTGAGGAGGGTTTGATGACGAATTGGGTGTTCCGGGACCGTTGGGGCTGTTACCTCGAGTTCGTTGTACTGATTGCGTGCCAACTCTGACATGAAAAGATATTTTTTTTAAGAATAAAAATAAAAAGGTTGGTCATGAAGAGATTGATACTAACGTGTCGGCAGGATTGTCATTCCTGAGGACAGTAGAAGGCTGCTGCTGGCCAACGTTTCCTTCCTTGCTGGCGTTGGATAATTGAGCCAGAGCCTGACTGGGAGTCTGTGCGACAGTGAGGCCAGCTGCTGGTTGAGCCTGAGGCTGTTGTTGTAGCTGCTGCTGCTGCTGCTGCTTCTTCCTTGAAAAGAAGGACATTCGTCTTGACCTCGTACTGTTTGAAGCTACAAGGGACGGTATGGCTGTATGATCGGAGGGGGGAGGCGACGGAGGCGGAAGAGAAGATTTTGGATGATTATTCCCAATGGCTGCAGCTATGTATGAAGCAATGGAATCAGATGAGAGGAGAGAAAAAAAACCAAAATTACGAGAAACAGCACAGCAGGCCTGCCTGAGATCAAACAACGGAAGAGATCAAAGGGTTTTGCAGGCCAAATTCCATCATTTGTATCTATTTGGCTCCCTCAAATAGTAAACATCATTTTTTTTGGGCTGTTGTTGTTCCCTTCACAACGGTCTACTACTCTGAATCGTTCCAACTAATGATATCTGTATCAGCTTGAGAATCATGGTCCCGTTTACGGTGCAGCATTAAGCGATCACGGCTAGGATAAAGACGAAAACAATCTACGCTTGAATGAGCCTATCGGTGCTGCCCATCAAACATCTTCACATGCTTACTCGACATGGCACATATGTAGATGGGCGTTCTATGTGGCGGGATCATGTCATGAGTTGATTTGGGACCATATAGAACAACGACCAACTGATCAGGAGAAGTAATTTTTGCTAGATTAAGGGCAGCTGTAAGCTGTTCGTTGGTTGTTTGAGCTGACAAAATTTAATTACATTGAATAATCAATAAATTTAAATTTAAATACGACTTGCCGTCTTTGAGAGCTGGCGCAGACGGGAGAATGGAAGGAAGAGAGGGAGACATGTGATGTGTGACGTCACGTCATGGCCTTTCTCTCCTCGAATGCCATCCAAGCCTGTCCTCCGCTGGCTCGCCAGTCTCTCTGCGCCGTCCACGCCGACTTCGACGACGCCTCCCTCACCAAGCCTAGCATCCCTCAACGAAGCACTTCACGAGCAATTCCCTCTCCCAGCTAGACCACAACCTGCTCTCTTGCCTCCCCTCTCCCGCAACCCTCCCTTTCTAAACAGCCTCACCCATTCCACACTTCCAACAGCATCACTAGCCCCCTTCCATTCTCCTCCCATCATTTCAAGCACCTCTACATCTTCTCTAGACTCTCTCCGTTCCCTCTCACAGCGTGAAAATCGTCGCTCACTCTCTACAACTCCCTCAACTCCCATCTTCAAATGGTCTTTTCTTCCAGATCCACCCAAAGACGATCTCTCTCCTCCGACTACTCCCGTAAAAATCTGTACGTCCCCTCTTACTTTCCTCAACCCTATTAAACCCCCTCTCTCTCTCTCTAGTCCGTTCTCCAAAGAACCCAGTCGTCTTTTGTCACGGTCTCCTTGGCTTTGACTCTGTTACTATAGGTCCCGCCATTGCTCCCTTACAAGTCACCCACTGGCGAGGCATTAAGGAAGTACTCGAAGCAAACGGTACAGAGGTTCTCATCACTCGCGTCCCCGCTACAAGCAGTCCCGTAGATCGCGCCAAAGTCCTTGAACAAGCAATATCCAAAGTCTATCCAGGGAGGAGCGTTCACCTGATTGGTCACAGCATGGTACCCTCGTATTTCTTATTCTCGTTCCGCCCAAGTTGAAATAAAAGCAACTCTCAGGGTGGCCTCGACTGCCGGTATCTTACAACTCACCTTACTCACCGCAATTTCTCAGTCCTCTCTATCACTACCATCGCCACCCCACACCGCGGCTCCTCTTTTGCAGATCACTTTCTCTCGACCATCGGTCCGGCTCGCATGCCCTCTGTCCTCTCTCTTCTTGACCTTCTTCCAAACGGCGGTGGTGACGGCAAGGCGTTTGAGTGCCTAACCGTAGAGAGCATGCGGAAATTTAACGAGGAAACTCCCGACGTTCCTGGTGTTAAATATTTCAGTTGGGGCGCGGTCTATGAACCTGGATTAATCGACACATGGAAGTGAGTACTAAGACATGCGCAATAACGTGCCCCTCATGTTTTATCCCTTCGTAGATGGCCACATTCCGTGATCCTCGAGAAGGAGGGCCCTAACGATGGGCTCGTCTCCGTCGAGTCATCCAAATGGGTATGTAAACACATTTCAAGCTCTGCACCATTTTTAAAACAATATTCAGGGCACCTATCTTGGTACACTTTCACATGTCAATCATCTCGATCTCGTTGGATGGATAAACACAGCTCGATACAAGTGGGCAGAAATGATGGGAAAGGAGATCAAGTTCCGCCCTGCAACATTTTACCTTGGTATCGCTGATATGCTTGCTGGTGAGGTTGACGGGATACCAAATGATGGGGAGGCAAGTGAAACATGGAAGGGAGATGACCAAGTCAGGGAAGAACTTAGTGAAACCATAGTCCATGGTCAAAAGGGAAAAGAGGGACATAAAGACGAAGCAACATCGGACATTACACAGTCAGCAGCTCGACCAAGGAACGGGCGTGGCACTACACAAGAGTAACAAGATGACGACGGCACTGGCTCGATAGCCAGACAACCTTCGCAGACTTGTTCAAACTTTCTCCGCAAGTGAGAAGAGCAGAAGTTCTCAATTCGATTTTTCTAAACCAACCCATATATATAATAGTATAATCTGCAATATGGATGTATATCATGCGATATAGATTTAAAGCACAAAGAAAGCATTCCAAAACAAAACTCATTTCCGCCTTCTGAGCAATATGTCTGCCTTCACATTTAGCAGTCTCTCCGTACCAAACCATCTCACTTTTGGCTTCTGCATCGCAGTGTCCTTAAGTTTGACATCATAATGCAGCACCATATGCGCAAAGATCAATTTCATCATTGCTGCAGCAGCAAACCTGCCAGGACACGTCGTGCGCCCATACCCCCATGCAAGAAAGTCAGGCGTCGTCGTTGCAAGCTCGTGCCGGAGGCCATTATCACGCGCAAAACGGAACGCGTCAAACGTCTCGGGTGACGCGTATCTCGTAGGGTTCATATGGGTTGGGGTAGTCGCAAGGCTTAGCAGAGTCCCCGCAGGTAAATATGTGCCGTCATGAAAAGTATAAGACGTGCGCGTTTTCCGGTGCGCTGTCACTGGAGGGTGAAGAGCATTAGACCGCTTCCCCAATAACATTTTTTATGTTGACAACGCACAGGCATATAAGTCATTCACGCGCATTGACTCTTTTAGAAAGCTATCTACCTTGTGCATGTGCTCCAGTGCCTTCGACGTCCACCCGTACTTGCCTATGACCTTACCAACTTCTTCCCGCATATGCTCAACCACCTCCCGAGGGCTCGCCAAGGCAAGATGATGAAGTGCATCCACGAGAGTAAGCGTGGTGGGGAGGACAGCCTGGTAGTTGAGAGTGACGATCCTACGTGTTATCTCGAGTGAAGATTCTGATTCCAGAGTGAGGAATGAAAAAAGATCGTGCTTTGCAGATTGTTTTTTAACGACGGGAGCTCAAAATGACAGAAAAAGTTGGCATACAGGGTCCTCCTTTGTTGGGCTCAGCGTTCCTCGTCGCCGTTCTTCAATAATGGGTACGAGCAGGTCGTGAACCTTTCTAATGCTTCTACGGGTTCTATTCAAGATGTGGAAGACGAGACTGTGGTTGATGTTCAGCAGGAGGTTAGAATGTCGCAAGAAACGGCCTACAGCTGTAAAGGCTTGAAGAATGCTGCGGTTGCATATGTTTTTGCCAGCAAAAATCTCTGGTTGACCACTATCAATGCTGGATCTCTGCCTGCAGCTGGTTAGAACTACTACCTTGGTGAGTTGGTCAAAAATTCACATCCTTGTAGCCCCACGGGCCCCCGGTTGTAAACTCGGCTAACGATTTCTGTCATATTGACCACCGAAACAGCAATCCACTCTATTCATTGTTGAGCGAGCATGTAAGATGGTTACTTTGAAAAGACAAACCTGATGCAGGATCCTTGGAGATCATATCAGAAATTGCGACGACCACTTCATTGCGCATGTCAGAAAATATCAGGGATAGGTTCCGAGCATGTTGTATACACATCAAAGTCAGTTCATTGCGTTTTACCGATATCCCAGTATATTTCAGTGGGCCCTTCCATCCAGGCTCATATCAAATTGGGTGAACTCAGTAGTGATACGCTCACCTCCAGCGCCACATCATTGTATGGTAAGTCATCCTCAGTGGCTTTTTTCAGCTCCTCTATAAGTTGTGATCCAGTGATAACCACAATCCAGCTAGAAAGCTGTGCAACCTTGAAAGCGGAAGTCGCGTACTGTTCAAGTGAAACGTTTGTAATGCTGCAAAGATACTATGATCGGCATGCTAACTTGACGACGGCCCCTCTGGAGAAGCTCGTTTGCATTAATGAGGAACTCGATTGCCCCGACATAAGAAAGTGGGAACGAAGAAGGGCCCACAGCTGGAATGTGGTGTAGCTTGGGGGTACGTCGCTTGAGACGCAGTTGAAGAGAGTAGCGAAAAAAAAGCTTACGCTATGTTTTCTACAGGAACGTACGAAATAAAGCAAGCATAACACGAGAATGAGTGGAGGTATGGTTATAGCGTACATGAAAACCAGGTGTAGATTAGATTAGATTAGACTCTAATGACGTCTCTCTACTCACACGTGATGCCAGGATATCTCTCTTCTTCCAAGACTATCAATGGCTGACGTTGCCCTTCACAAGGTATCATCCAACAAGGCGTTTGAGGGTGAGCTCATTAAATACAAGTTCAAGGTAGGGCATGATTGAGACACCGAGCTATACTTGCTTTTACCTGCTCTCCAGTCCGCTGCCTTGGGAGGACTTGATGCACAATTCAACCTATTCTTACCCCCCGACATCGCCAAGGGCAAAGTCCCACTCTTAGTTTATCTTGCGGGATTGACTTGCACAGAAGATAACGGGTGGGCCTATTTCTTCACTACTGATAATAAACTCTTTTTATACCGTAGCTGGAAGTGCCCAGAAAGGTGCATTTCTTGGCGTTGCATCTGCCCAAGGCATTGCTTTATTATTTCCGGACACCTCTCCTCGTGGTGCTGGTATTCAGGGTGAGGAAGATGACTGGGACTTTGGAACTGGTGCCGGATTTTATCTCAATGCGACAAATCCGAAATATGCAACTCATTATAATATGTTAACCCATATTACTATGGAAATTCCCCAAATCATCGAAGCCGCAGGCCTTCCGATTGCGAGTATTGGCCGTCCGAAATATAAAACATTACTAGACTTACTTAGGTTCCTCGCAGGATATTAAACGTCAATCTATTTTTGGTCATAGTATGGGCGGCCACGGTGCTCTTACCTTATATCTAGCTTCCAAAACAAAACAATACAGATCAGTCTCTGCTTTTTCCCCCATTGCAAACCCCACAAAGTGTCCGTGGGGTCAAAAGGCGTTCGTTGGCTATTTGCAAGGCGGAGTGGCGGAAGCTCAAACACAATATGATGCTACAGAGTTGATCTCAAAAATCAAAGAGCCTGTGCACATTCTAATTGACTATGTGAGCCTCCCCCCGCCCGTAGCACCACTTGCTAGTTTACGTCAAATACAGGGTACAGCGGACAAGTTCTACAGCGATGGACAGCTGCTTCCGGAGAACTTTCTCAAGGCCGCACGCGAGTCTGGTCACGACGAAGTTCAGGTTCGAGTTAGGAGTCATGAAGGTTACGATCACAGCTATTATTTCGTCTGTCACTCCGCTCTCGATTTTCCAGCTCATATGCAAACCCAAACACTGTATCTAACAGATTTCGACCTACGCGTCGGACCATATCCACTGTAGGCACTCCATTACAAGAAACTTCCTGGATAATACTTATGTGTATTTTATGCGTATTTCTTTAGTTCACGCGAACTTCCTCAAAGCTGATCGTATTTAATTGGTTGGCGATGCTACGAGAGAAAGAAAAGGTCTAAGAGGCAATGGTTTGACACGGCAATAGCTGACACTGGTCACGTATCATCAGTCAATGTAATTCTACGTCTATAAAGCTGTTCGAGCTCCTCAAGTTCGCTTACAATCCATCGGCTTTGAAGGGCATAGCCTGCCGTAGCCCGATGGGCAGGACTGTGGACTAGGAGACTTCCGACCAGAAAACGAGCTGGTAAATTGTTATTAGCATGCCACTTGTATCATCTTCTTGCGACTGACCGTCTGGCATGCCTCCCCATAGGCATGATTGGTAATCCACTCTCCCGTCTATGATACGAGCCTTTAGCTTGGCTTCGGTCTTAAGGTAACGCTGAGAGGGCTGGACATCATCTGCGCCACGCGATTCTTTAATATGGCTAATCCAGTCAGACGAATCGCAGATTTGGTCGTTGTCAAAGGGATGAGATCCACTGAAACAACGCATCAGCCAAACGCACAAACTATGGCAGCGGTTTAGGCCCGCGTCTGCTCAGGAAGTGCCTACCATAGCATAATGAAAAGGATTACTCCTGCGCTCCAGCAGTCTGCTGGCATTCTATACTCGGACGTCGGTGGGAGACGGGTGGCAGGAAAAGAAATAGATTTACCCAACATAGCCTAAGTGTTTGATATCCAAGGCTAGGACGCCTTCAGGCGGTAAGTAGGAAACTGTTCCGCACACGTTGAGAGTTTCTTGATATGCATTTGGTCGTGCAAGCCCGAAGTCGGCAATTAAGACCCGGGGATAGACTCCCGGTGAATGTAGCAGAATGTTTTCCGGCTATTGTGAATCAGTCAGAGAAAATGCTCAAAAAGCCTTTGCAGCCTACTTTCAGATCTAAAATTCGCATTCATGGAGCGTGAAACAGGGGAGAAACCAGCCCCACACACCACGATGCGATATCATATTCTGGTGTAAATACCTGAGACCTTTGAGCAGTTGGTACATTATATACTTGGCTTCAGCTTCGCAAAGATGGTTGCTGAGACTTGGGTGGTTGGTGACGTAGGTGAAAAGGTCACCGCCCGTGCAAAGTTGCAGGAAGATATGACTTTTGAATGTGAAGAAAAGTCAGTGTCTCATAAGCATAAAAGTGGAACGGACAGGAAGTTTTTGCTCTCTTCGGTATCATAGATTTCGTTGATGTTGGGCTGGAGTAACAATTAGCAGAGAGTTGGGCAAACTAAGTGACATACATGTCTTATCGTCATGAGGATTCTGACTTCTTTCATTACTTGTCTAACATCTTGTTTTCGCTTGATTCTGATGCTCTTACAGGCTACTTGTCGGTGCTTTATAGGATCAACGGCAAGGTGCACAGTTGCAAACGAGCCAGTTCCAAGACATTGAGAGGTGACAATGTAGCCACCAACCCTCTGTGAATCATAAGGAGTGTATCTAGTCAGGAAGTGGAATGGGAAATCCCACTTTGTAAACTGGCTGAGTTGGCGGTGTAGGCTCAAATATAGTCATTTTATTATGAGGTTCCTTCCAGGTGTGAATACAAGTAAACTCTGGCGAAAGAGGTTAGGGATAGGCCAAGTAAATAACTAAACAATAAACAAACCGAGCGAGTTGGGGATGCGTAGGGTGTCGCCATGCATAAGAATTATTGATGTTTTCCGTATATGCTGCCCGTTTAGATACAATCCATTCCTGGACACATCCTATCCGAAAGAGTACATTTATAGGCGTATTTTAAATGGATGCATGACTGGTTACCTGGCATGAGATGATTACGCCACCACTAGGGGAACGAACGCTAAGGAAAAAGGGTGAATAATAATTCGCAAAATCGCTGTAGATAGAAATTCACGCATATAGCTTGCAATGTACGCTTGAAACTGAGCCATCCGTAACAACATAAGAACTTTTCGTCCATTTCAGTGTCAATAAATGCGGAGCATGTTTAGTTGAAAAACTCACCACTGATCTGGATCGCGTCCGATTATTGCTGGCCTTGCCAGGCTCAATACAACCGCTTGGTATGTAAATTTATGGTAAGTTCATAGATAGAAACACACTAAAGAAGAGATGTTACCTTCCTTTCGTTCATCACGCGTTGTAATGAGCTTGGCGCATATCCTTGAAGAGTCAAGCTTGAACTTTGATAGCGAGCTGCTAAAGGTTAATTCAGGGGCAATGAAAGCCTGGGAGTTGGTGAGAGATTTAATGGGCCTAGAGATACCGACATTGGAATTGCGAATCATTTGTGGAAGGACTTTGAATGGAACGTGATATAGCTTGATATCCCAAGCTTATATCTGTCACAGCTTATCCAATTACACGAATGTGACACCCCGCGACGATTATGGTTATATACAGCGCTAATCATAACCTTTTCCACTTCTCTGTTTTGTTCGCTTAGCTTTCTTATGATGCTTCTTACCCTGAGCAATTGCAACGGGGATGAGTTTCTCGTTTAGGGGAGTTCCGTTGTCTGCGAGCTGATTTTGATGTGGATACGTTTTTGGGCGTGTGAAGGCTTCGTTGTGATGGAGAGAAGATTGGATGAACGGTCGTGAGGAGACTGGCGACTTGTCTTGAAAAAACTCTTCATCAAGAGCTCGAGATCTCGTTCCTTCTAGCCGAAGTGACAATGGTGCACCGGGACTACCAGAAAGTGGATGCGCTGTTGCAGAGGGAACGAACGTATCTGCATTTTTGCTGACACGCGTAACTGGTGCCCTTTTCTTTCCAGCTCCCCGCATCCTAGCTTTCTCATGTGTTGGCCCATTAAAAGACTCTTCCGAGACACCCGGTGGTGGATGACAGAAAAGCAATTTTGCGTTTACATAGTCCTTTAGAATATAACGTGCAGCGCGCGCCTCATCAGGATTTCCTTGACCCGATCGCATGTATCCTCTGGCAACTACGAGCATTTAAATTCACATAACAGTTGAAAAGAAAATGCGTACTAGCGTAAGAAATTAGAAGGCTTTCTCCTGTTATATTCCCATCTCCCCCCTCATCTGTACCTGTAACCTTGATCGACAATCCATATGTAGCCTCAAGGACATCCCTGGGGATACGCTTAACAAGTAGTGTCGTTGGCGCAGTGTGTTCCCTGAGTTGGTCTATTGGCAAGACTCCATCGCACACTAGATCTGCCTTTGTCATGGCAAATTGAGGAAAAACAAGACCCGGACAATCGCAGAGGACGATTGAGTCTGAAAGGTGTATTGTTTGAAAATGCTTCGTTTTCCCTGGCGTCGAGGATACGCTGACTTTTTTTTCACCAAGAAGGGCATTGATAGTGCTTGATTTGCCAACATTCGGATACCCAACGAGTCCAACAGTCAGTTTCTGGGGTAGATCTGGCGACTGACCCTTGTGACCTAGTTCACCAGCTGACGCCATGCATATCGAGTAGAAAGAAGTCACTTACCGGACGAACGTGGAGACATCTTGAGGAACCAGTCCTCGAGCTCTAGGACAGATAATACCTTAGTCCTAGGATCTTCGCCATCGTGGCTGGTATCTTCCGCCGAGAAATAGTCCTCGCCTTGTGAGGAAGCTTGAGAGTGGATAGAAGAGTCGTCTTCGGAATCGCCATTGGAGTCTATGGGGAGCTCAGTTTGGCCATCGACACCAGCTTCCGTGTTTGCTCCCTCTACTGTCTCGATAAAATCTCTGTGTGCTCCATGCAAAGCACCCGCACTCGCAGCTGAGAAAAAAGCATATCGTATACTTTGTGAGTCGAAATAGTCTGCCCAGAGACCCCTTCCAGAGTTGAGCATCCTCACAGTTCTCACCTTTGATGGAACATCTTACCGTTGTTGGGAGGTCAGCAAATCGGATTTGTTTATGAGTAGAAGGTTGACCCTTCCACCCTTTCCGGAGCCTTCCTCACCTTCCGGACCTTCCACGTCACGCACATAAGCTTCCAAATCTTCACAGCGAAAATGTAAGGGATTGCGGGCGTCAACAATTTGAACAACAAGCTCTGAACGTTCTAACACACGCCAAAGCTGACGCCAAACCTCTAGATTTCGTTCAAAAGGGGTCAATAGTATGTTTTCTTCTTCTTGAAGCCTGGAGCGAAATTATAAGAATCGAATAGCACGGAAGTCGAATGAGTGCGCACTGTGCCAATCCCCTTCTCCAATCTAAAAAAGCAGCCTTTTCCTGCTTGTCAACTTGTTCGACGGTCATTGTTTTTCTCCAAGGGGGGCGCCTTGGCACTCTTAACCTCTGTTTGTTGTCGGCATGCTTTTCCAGAGTCTTCTTCTCTTCCTGTTCATTGAGAAGAAATGGATTTTGATCACCACTTGCGGTTTGTTGAATTATCTTGACGTTTCTTCGTTCTGTATTCGAACGGCATATTCACATATCTCACATAACATTTTATATGTTGAGGTGCTGACCAGCAGTAAAATCGGTCCCGGCCAATTGTGCGTTACTGAAAAACTCATCTAAATCCCGTTCTTGTGTCACAGATTTGAGACGACTGGAAGACCCTGGGTCGGAGGAGAACTGCTGGTCACTGGTCACAGCTAATGAGAGCGGACTGATTGAAATGACTGACCAATCCGGAATTCTGTTGTTGATAGGCATCTTTTGTCTTCCTGTTAATGATAGCACGACCTAGTCCGCTTGGGTTAGGGTTTTTTGGCTTCGGTGTCTGTGGTACGTGAGGGAATGTGGAGTCGATGTCCGACGGTGCACTTACCATGGTATGGGTGATCGAAGATTAGATTATTATTAAAATCTGAGTCAGCCGTAGCGAACAAACCAATTCTGGCGATTCCTTATCAATTCTATTTCGTTGCAAGTATATATACGGTTAATAAGTCGCTACGTCGATGTGTTTGCGGACAAGTGGTCCGCGGCAGCGTCCGCCCTGCTATCGCGTACTTGCTTAAGGGAGATTAGGTTTCATTGATGAGACGAATATAGGATATAAGAAAGGTCCAAGGCTTGGGCCTTCCTAATATTCAGAGCGCAAATGATTGAGGTACACTGTAGACAAACTTCGTGAGGTAAGAGTGTATTTCCACATCCCGTTTCGCCAAGTATCGACCATTTGCCTTCAACAAGGAGACAAGGGAGGCGAGTACTTCCATTGGACTGATATGTATTGGCCGATTAGCCGCCAGAAATTATGCTCAAGTTCTTGCAGTAGACGCGTCCCACCGTTATCGAAATCGGGGTATTGGTGAGATCGGCACTTGGGATTTAGAGCTTAAATGCTCCAAAGCTAAAAGAGGTATTACCACCTATAGGGTCAGTAACGCCTAC